>UZAE01012271.1:10126-49330 GCA_900617975.1 Rodentolepis nana
CCATTAAAGTTTGTGCAGGTCCGCTATACTCTTCCAATACAGTTTGAAACTCCAAGGTCATTATTGAGATCCATTCAAGAGCTTAAACACTGATTGAATCTGGATCAACGGGCAATAATTTAATTTCTATTACGTCTTTGCTTTGTGGGCAAAGGAAGAGGAGGAACAATCGTGCCTTTACCCGCCTCAAGTGAAATGTACAGCAGACAAAGTGGGTTTAAAGATTAACGAGGTATATATATGAAAATAGGGTATATTTGAATTCAAATCTCATTGTGATTAAGATCCCGAATACTATAACAGGAAGAAGTTAAACTTAGTTGGTCTTATGAAGTCATTTTTAAAACCTAGAGACCAGACAGAACGTTTGTGAATTAAGCCTTTTTAACAATTTAGGCAATATCATTATTAATTACAAATTTTCCTTCTGTGATAATATTTAGACAGCAAATCAATAATAAATAAATTTCGTTTTCTTCCTAAAATTATTAAAGATTAAAATTTGATTAATTCGAAAGTAGGGCGGTTTTATTAGTTGTTTGTTCGTACTGCACATCTAAAATATTTGTTTCCATTTTTTTGAAGAATCCATAATCTCAATTCGATTTCAATCATAAGTCCTATTAATGATAAAACATCACTTTGATTGCAATGACATCGCTTTGTAGTGTGAAAAATAAGGGGAAAGCCCATGTTTCCCTTTTCATTTTTAGTCTATCAAGTCCATTAACTGAATACAAGAGACTTAGGTAAGCACCTATTTAAATATGTTGCTATGCTCCTCTTACAGAGCATATAATAAATAATTCTCCAGCCTGGTCATAAAGATACTTTGCTAGATACTCATAGGTCCTTAAGCTTTAAGTTTATTCAATGACTATTGAGTAAATATTTATTTCAAATGTCAGGTGTTTTGATAGTTATCATTAGCCATTTAGCTGACTTCGGGCTTCACAGAGGGGATGAGGAATACCAAAGTGGCAAAAATTCGAAAGGGGGGACAGAATAATGATTCAAAAATGTAAAAGAGACTGACACAAAGGAAGATAAAAGGTAAGTTGAGTACTGTGGAAGTGGTGGAATATGACATGCAGTCGGGTCATGGTAGTTTGAAGTCAGAAGTAGACTGCCGGTTTGATAGACTTTTTACCGTATGAGTATACGTTGCCCAGAGTGCACCACGTGGAGGTAAGTCTATCGCACACCCCAATGAATAAATATGATTGATGCAGAGCTGCTTTCACAAATCTGCATAATAATGTCATGATTTGCTCATTGCGATCCAGTCATTTATTTGATTTGGCTCCGAACTCTATATAGCCCGCCTTTAAAAATAAGCGAAAGAGAGTTCCTTCACAATTTGCTTAACATAAGAAATACAGTATTTCCTTATTCAAATGCTCTCAAGTGCCTCAGGTAGTCTCTGCTTCTTGTTGAATAATATAAATTTAATTCCATTCAAAAATACCAAAAATATCCTCAAAAGTAGCCATAGAGGAGAAATGATTACAGACTTCAACTACTATGACCCTATAAAACAATTCGCTTGTCAGTGTTATTAGCTAGTTCAGTTAAAAAAATTAAATAGTCAAGCATTATTGTTTATGTTAAAGGGCAGAAAAAAATCAAGTAAATTGTAATATCAAGGCGAAAATTAATAATAATCTATATACTTTCATTTCCTCATTGAAACTTCCAATTTGAAGCGTTTACTTCCACCTATGATTTCTGAACTTTTGATGAGTCAATTTTAAGGACTATGCAACTTGTTCTAAAGTTCTTTTTCAGACCTTTGCAAATTCACTTATTGAGAGGTTTATAGATGGCAAAAAATGGGATTTGCCTGATTGACCACACCTCAGCCAACTAGGAGTGACTGATTCAGAAATCACTAGTAAACCCGAGATCGAAAATAGTGAAACTGCCTCCTTCTGTTACTTTTCCTCGCATCATTGGTCATGTCCTTCGGTATTATAGCATACTGTACCACTCATTAATGCTTCTTCCGGTAATTCCCCACTCACCATCGAAAGAGGAATCGTCCTGTAAGTCGATAGGAGCTTTCGAATAATCACCTCCGTCAATCCTACTCCTTTCTTATTCATCATGACTTTTTCGAATAGGTGAAATCTTTGCTTCTCCATCTTTAGTATTCATTGAACCGAGAAGAAGAAGAATGTATTTATTTATCTGACATTAGCATTTTTGGGATAGCATGTGTCCTGACGATTGCTGATATTCAGCAATGTCTGCTGTCAGCTTCTGTTTTAATTTCTGCCACTTGCAGTATGAATCATCAAATACTAAGTGGATAAAGTACACTATACTTCACTTTCAACCAGTGGATTCCTAGATGACTTGAGTGAATTTGTGAACGAATTCTTTGCATGAATGCAGCCGGTATGACAACTCTCTCATTGCATATCAAACAGGGATCTATGATAGAAAGCGCCTTATGGCGATGAAATAGATCCCTATGCTCATATTGTAATGAAAAGAATGGTCATTTCGTTTCATATATTTCGCGGATTTTCTGACTTTAAGTTTTTCACTGAAGCGTACTCTGTTTACTCCGCCGCCGTCCCCGCCGCTGTGGCAGAAATAACTCCGTTCGAGTCGCGAAAATGCAGTTTGTGGTCGTGTTGGTAATGACGGCGTGCTTCATTAGGCCTCATAGATTCACTATTAACCGAAGTAATTTGTCACCTTGACTGACCACCATTTGGTTCCAATAATTATTTCGAAAAGGAAACCAAATTTAAAGATGTACGATGCATAAACTTCTTCTTCTGTAATGATAACGAAGACAATAATTAGACATTATTTTAAATATAAAGAATTGAGAATAGAAAATATTAAAACCTATTGCTTACAAATATCTACGAGTCAAATTTCCTTTTTAGATTAGTTTAAAAATATATGATTGATTTAGTAATCGCGAGTTTGAAATTCAATTCACGCAACTAACGCCAATGCCTCTAAATCAAACACAGCCCATGTAAGGTTTGAGAAATCAAAATATTAACATTTTACTAGAATGCAATTGCCTCTACTGTAACATATTTTAATTTTATATTTAAAGTTACGCAGTTATTTAAGTACACCCAATTATGAAAGGCCTCCATTCCCATACTTTCATGTGTACCTTCCCTACTTTGATGCTTTAGAAAAAGAGATGTGCAAAAAATACGTGTCTACAGTATTTAATTGCAGTGCATACTTTTGGCCAATGACATTCTTGCTAACGCAGGTGCCTTCCACTTACGCTCCATGGGAAATTTAATCGTAAACACCACCGTAAGCGGAGTGAGGCAGCTTGAAATTGATGCAAAAACATTCCACAATATTGGATGTCCTCTTATAATCACTGGGCTTGCCACCGTTCTCTTGACGCTATTCACACTGTTAAAGGACACGCAAACACTCACATCGACTCGTCTAGTTTTATCATGTGCCGTTATTGCCGATGGTGGTCATCTCATTTGTTTGCTGACTTACCTCTGTGTAGTTGAAAGAGCTGACCCAACTCAAGCTTACTTACACAGTATGCTCTTCTATTTCAAACGGTTCTTTGAGACATTTCGTAATTGGATTGTTGTGGTAATGGCTTTCGAGCATTTTCTCTTCTTCTACAATCCTCGCGAATTTAAAGCCTTCTGGGCGGTTGATTTCGCAAGAAAACTCGCTATGTTAGTAGCCTTATCATCTCTTATTTTCCATTCCCTACATGCTGGCTATGCCATAGCTTTTGATCGATTTTACTATCGTCTCAATATGAAGCATACGCTTAGTACACAATATTACATTACCGAGTGGGTGTATATTATTGGTATGCCTTTTGGTCTGGCTACAATGATTTACTCGACAACTATGAAGTGGTTTGAGGGTGAATCGATGCTTCATATTCAAGATACAAATCCTACTATGGTTAAGGTGGAGATGGCGTATCGGAATATTTTCTTCGTATTTGCGTTTACTACCGTTCCATCAATTTCAATATTATTTGTGTACATTTTGAATGAATTCTACCCCGATCGGTTGGAAGAATTAGAAACTATCGAAACTTTAGTTGCAACTTGCTTGACTCATCTCACGATCCTAAATTCTGGATCGAAATTCTTTATTCTCATCTTGCCAATCAGTTATTACAGGCGTTTATTAATAACAATGTTTCAGTAGATGAACTGACGGAATATATTGATATTATTCATCATGCTTTCCTTTACGAGGTGTACCACAATCATAAATAAGCATTACTTATTATATGGCTGTTCGTGTTTAATATCATTAAATTATAAAAGCAATGAATTTTATGTTGTGTTCAAAATTGCCATTTCATTGAATTGTGATGTCTTTAAGTTATTTGTCCTAAAATTGCTCAAATGGCTCAACGAACCGTATCAATTTTAAAATATCGATTAATTAATAAATGTAAAAGTGCATTAAGTGGTTCAGAAGCCTGTCCGTCGCTTAAAAATACTTAAATGCCTTAGGTCTACTAACTTTTCACTATTCATCGAAAATTTAACTAAATAATCGCCACTTACTCTGAGGCATCACCTTTAAGGTGTGCTCAGCGCTGTCATGGCTGAACAAAGAAATCTCATGTTCACTCAGAAAGGCTCAAAGGTGAGATTGTGTTCTACTTGTCGCGTTAGGGAACAAGTGTAGTCGTGAGTGCAAAGACCTCTCAGCCAGCCACCAATAAGGACTCGCTTGATTGTTTGACAAACCCCTAACCATATTTTAATGATTAGGCTCTATATCAGACTGACAGGCCTAATAGATGCCATATCTGTGCCTTCTCTATATTGTTGAGGCGAATTTGCCAGAGAGCTTACTAAGGATAAGTCAAGACTTAATCGTTTATCAATCTGATGTATGATCTGGTATTTTGAATGGTAAACAAACGCATTTGAATAAAATCCTGCTCCTCACCTATAGTAGGTATTTAAAAATGTGGTCAAAAAACTTCCAATTGGAGTCGGTGGGAATGGAGTTGACATTCTTTCCAAGAATGATCATGATGATCATGTTCAAAGCTAAGGGGTTATTCTGGTCTAGAGACATGAATTTTAGGTAATTTTTGAAGTGCTGCAAAAAACAGCGAGCAATATTTTTATTATCAATTTTTTCTACATTATTTATTCGCATTAGAAGCGTGCAAAAAATAAAAAAGCAAAAAAATTCAAAATTTCGTTAGTTATCAGTTGATGGAGTGGGGCGTCTCAAAAATACCACGATTTTAACTCTCCAAGCAATCTGAAATCAAAAAATGAAAAAGATAATCAATCTACAATAATGTCTCAATGTCTGGAACTACGGAAAAGTTACAGAAAATTTTTTTCAAAATGGCGACTGCCTAAAGAAAACAAATTTTTGTTCCACTTTTTTTGAACATTCTTCAATTTTTTAAAAATAGTAAAAATTAAAATTTGGGGATGGCCGTACTTCCAGACGTAGACAAGTCCCAAAAGAAGACTCTCTTAAAATTTCAAGTAAATCGGTTTGGGAGAACCTGAGAAATCGTGGGTATCATATTCAAAAAGACTGTTTTGAGAAAAACGCGTTTAAAGTGCCAAGTTAAATTTTTGCAGTATAAACCATAAAATTATACTTTTGACTCACATTTATTCAATCTGCCATTCCTTCTGCATGCATCTGATCTTCCTCGACTTCGAAAAGACTATTTTCGGCGTCTCTGTTTTCTAATCGAGCAGTTCTGGCCTCCTTTGATGCGCTGGATGCTCGTATCTCGGAGCGGTCAATCCGAGTGTTGCCTCGTCTGATAGCAAATGCAAGTGCTTCTGGACCAATTTTCACTCCCATAATCGTCATCCTCTTCAATATCGGTATAAAGTCTTCATTAAAATGGATATGTTTGGAGCGAAAGTTCATATCAGCTAGTTTAGAGACTCATTAGTATTTTGAGTTTCTGAACCCAAACATCGAATCAATGACTCTTCTGATGGTAAACTTCAAAGGATTCGTCAACGAATAGATATGATGAAATGTAGCGTAGACTATCGTAACTGCATCGTAATGCAATTTTGAACTCGAGTCCGCGTTGAGCCGTTCTTTAAAATCTAATCTCGTTGTTGTATGTAGTACACGAAATAAACGAAAAAATCGTTGAAAAGACTGCGAAAAACTCCAAAGCACAGTAGCCGTAATTATTACCTATAATCACCTCTTCATCATTTGATTTCCTCAATTTTGCTGCTGATGCACTCATAGTTTTCTTCAATTTTGATGCACTCGTAAAACTGGTGTTTTCCTGTTCCGTAAATCTATTGCCGTGAAATATATGTATAAATATATAGATAGGTTGATAGATAGATAGATAGATAGATAGATAGATATAACGGAACAAAATGGCTAACTAAGAAATATAGATTCAGATAATCGGAGAGCCCCTTATGCCTTTTGTTCGATTAGTTGTAGCACAATCGGTTTGGAAGCCTGCTCAGGAAAATACTTATTTCTCCGAAAATAATTTGAATTTTGGAAAATCCTCTCGTAGACATATTTTAAATAGTTAAACTATGAAAATATGAAAAAAAATCGATTTTTTTTATTTCTAGACCAGAATACCCTCTTAACAGAATCTAGTTACCATGGCAAGAGCCTACACTGCACAAGCTTCTACTTCTACTCAAACAAAAATTTTAGCGTTATCTAATGAAAATTACATCCGTTAAAACATTGAAATTAGGGTTTGTATACTAGATAAATTTTAGCATCAAACTTTCTTTGTCGAACAATACATCAGAATTGGTGAACCATTTAATGATATCTAAATTGCGAAATATATTAGTTTGGTATTTTGTCTGTTCATTGGGGCGTAAATCGATTTTTCTCACCGAATAGTGCAGTAGTGACTAACTGCACATTTCGACACATCGAGCCACGTGAGATGCCGTATTCAAAATGCAATTTTAAATACGGCATTTGATGAAGGTAGGTATTAGGTTTCATAACTCAAATATATATTGCGACCACGATTCCTTCATCTTTCAAACTTCATCATTAGTATTTGATTTTATAACTTGACTACTACTAACCAGGTTCAGCCTAAAATCGACTGTGATAAGGCACTCATTCAAACTCCATCACCAGCGGATAAAATTGAAATCATTTAGCCTCCATTCTCATAACTCGGTAAACTGATTCGCATTTAATGAGCAGAATTCTGCAACTTTTCATATTCTCAATGAGGGATGTGCGATAGACTTACCTCCATGTAGTGTACTCTGGTCAACGTATACTCATACGCCAAAAATGTCTATTAAGCGGCAGTTGACTTCTGGCTTCTAACTACCATGACCCCGCTGTATGTCATCTTCGACCCCTTTCACAGTACTCACCTCGCCTTTTTCTCTACCTTTATCCATCTCTTTTACATCTGTGAAACATTATTCTGTCCCCCATCTCGACTTTTTGTCACTTTGATGCTTATTCTGTCCCCCATCTCGACTTTTTGTCACTTTGATGTTTCTCCTTCTCTTTGTGAAGCCTGAAGCCAGCTAAAAGGCTAATGATGATTATCAAAACGCCTGCCACTTGAAAAAAATTATTCTCAATGGTATGTAAATCAAAGTTATTCAAAATAGGTCTTGAAATCTTTTTTTATTTGAAAGCACGATGACTAAATCTGTAACAATTCACACTCCACATTTTGACGACAGTATTATTTATCTACCGCCATTACTGAAGCCTGTAGGCAACGCTTCTTTGGCTTCTAATTAATTTCATTAAGTTTTATATTTATTGACGTTGGAATAACTTCTCAAGAACGCTACCATCCGTTCCTCGCAATGTCAACATTCAAAAAATCCACACACAGAGAACAGAACAGAAGTCGCTTTATTTAAACACTCAACAAAGTCGTTGATTCAAGTAAAAGCACAGTTGCTAAGACGATAGAGATACCACAATCCAAGATTCTAAATTGTGATAAATTTTGAAATACGATTCTTTCAGCTTTTGAGAAAATTAAAGCTAAACTTTGAGGAGACGCGTTTAACTGTAATTTCCCTGCAACACAAAAGCGTATCTCTAATCTCTCTGTTAGCTAGAAGCAATCAATAATAATCTACGTAAAGATTCCTATAATTATTAAATGCTAAGATAATATGGTCATGAAAATAGTCGTTCTCATACATTTACTCCTCCTTTACTGCTAAACTTTAATTACAATATTCGAATAATTTCAAATTTAATATAAATTATTTCCATATCATTTATACATAAAGTTAAATATAATTAATAGAAGAGTGCATCCAACTACTATTTCCTTCCTACTATTATCTTCTTTTTGTTATTTCAGTACTGGAATGCATTATTCCTTTGGAGACTTTTATTAATTAATTATTTATTTATTTCAAATGGCAGGCTTTATGATATTTATCATTAGCCCTTAATCTTTGACTTCAGCTTCCCCCAAGAGGGGGGGTACATTTATAGCAGTTAATTAATAGCAGTTCATTAGCAGTCTTCTTGCTTCCCAGTATCTCTGGCTTTTCGTCGTTGTCTTTAGGGCTGGACACCGAATCAGGTGGGTCTTCTCCATTTCCTCATGTAGGTTACATAGAGGGCATGTGGGTTGAGTGTATACTCCCAATCTGTGAAGGTGTTTTGCCAGGCAATCGTGTCCGGTACGTAGTCTAAACTCACCAACGGCTTCGATTCTTGGCCAGTCGGCTATGTCGGAGAGTGCCACTGTCCACTGTTTCTCCTTTGTTCGAGCTTTGAGTTCGTTGTACCTTGAGGTCTGGAATTCTCTCCTGATTAAGCCCTTCATTGTGTGGAAAGACATGGGCCGGTCCATGCATTGCAAAATCGTTGTCCCCTTCTTAGCAAGTGTGTCAGCAAGCTCATTGCCTTTAATGCCACAGTGACCAAGAATCCATTGTAGGACCACTATTTTGTTTTTCTCTCTCAGCAGCTCATAGAGTTTTCTACATTCCTTTATCTCAGCTGTTTTTGGGTGGCTCTCTGTTTCCAATAGAGTCTATTGCTGACTGTGAGTCCGAAAGTATGACCGCTTTGGTAAATTTCGTATCCAGGCAACATAATTGGCATAGTGCTATCCTAATGGCCCCTATTTCTCCTTCAAAAGCGGATCTATTATGTCCCGCTGCTGCGTAGAAAGAGAAGAGTTCAGAATAGACACCTGCACCAACGTTTGCTTGGCTTTCTATGTATGACCCATCAGTGAAGACTTGGAGCCATTGATCTCCAGGATAGTTGACATTGATTGTCTCAAGGGCCAGTGAGCGCATTTGCTCGGGAGGAGTGTTTGATTTCCTGAAGAAGTCGAGCAGTTGGATGCGACACACTACATCAATGTCTGCTAATGGGTTCATGGGGAGAGAGAGGCTTTTTGGTTTATCATCGATTTGTAACGCTTTCTTCAGTTCTATGGCTTTCTGTATTAGACCAGATTGCTTTTATCAATTATTATAATGTGTTTAAATTTAATAGGATTTTGAAAAATTTGCGTTGTTTTGCGCGAAGAGTGCAATACTGATACCACATCATCGGTTTCCAAGTCAAAAGCCTGATAGGCTATGGCATAACGAAGTAATCTTTCATTAAGTGAGCGTGGTTATGTCTGNCCTGGGGTCTGAGCAATAGTAGCATACTTTATTTATTTATATCAAATATCTGGCGTTCCGGTAGTAACCATTAGGTCTTTAGTTGACATCAGGCTTCACAGAGGAGAAGAAACATCAAAGTGGAAAAAAGTCGAGAGAGGGGACAGAAGATCGCTTCAAAGATATAAAAGAAGCAGACACAAAGGCAGAAAAAAGGTGAGATGAGTGCTGTGAAAGTAGTCGAATATAACATACATTGGGGTGATGTCAGCTTAAAGTCAAAAGTCAACTGACAATTATTGACTTTTTGTCGTATGAGTATACGTTGTCCAAGGTGCACCACGTGGAGGTAAGTCTATCGTACGCCCCGTAGCATACTTTATAATATTGGTCTAAAGGGGGTGTGCGATAGACTTACCTCCACGTGGTGCACTCTGGGCAACGTATACTCATACGACAAAAAAGACTATTAACTAGCAGTTGACTTTTGACTTCAAACTACCATCACCCCACTGTGTGCCTTATTCGACCCCTTCCACAGTACTTATCTTACCTTTTCTCTGCCTTTTTGTCTGTTTTTCTGTCTTTGTTACATCTGTGAATCATTACTCTGTCCCCCTCTCGAATTTTTGCCACTTTGATGTTTCCCATCTCTGTGAAGCCCGAAGTCAGCTAAATGGCTAATGTTAACTATCAAAACACCTGCCGTTTGAAATAAATATATATTGGTCTAATGATAAGCTACTGATAAAATCATATGAACATAAAGGCGGCAATAGAGTGTTGAAGCTTTTAAAATAATTGGTGTTGCTTATTAAATTATATTATTTGGGGACTTGTATTTTGAATTCAAAGTGTGGGTAAGGTGTTTATTTTTAATATTTTGATAGTTTTTTGTGAAATCTATCACATCATTATTACTATTTTCTTCACAGTAATGTAAAAATTTAAAAAAATATTATAACTTGTGATTTCCTTGATGGGACCTCAAGGACCTTAAGCATATTTGACCTCAAAGTTGGTTCTAAGACTGACGGTGAAATGCCCACATTCTAGTTAATAAACTAAAATTTATTTATTAAACTCAGAGTTAAAGCAAGAGTCCCTTCAACAAATTTGTGTATTTAAAGTTCATCTTAGTTCCCCATAATAATTTATAAATTCGCGGCCGATTTTATACTTTATTTAGTGTAAAGAAACGATTATTCGATATTAGCGAAATGATTTGAATTTTAACAATTAATGGGAATTGCAAAGATGGAGGTAATTTCAGAAACAGCTTCTAATTAACTTCTTATATTTTATCATATATTTTTATCACATTTAATAATAAGAGAAAATTTTAATAAGGATTTTAAATCGTGAAGAAATTGATAAATCAAGCCACATATTTAAAAGTTATTTAAAGCACAATTTGTTGAATACACGCGATTTTTCTAGCTAAAACAGGTAGATAAATGAAAATCATCAATGAAATTTACTGGAAGTGAATAGTTATCTAAAATATGAAATTTTAAAGCAAACTGTATATATATATATATATATATATATATATATTCTTCTATGCCTAGCTCATTATGGCAGAACATGCGAATGAAAACGGAAAGCACCTTTAACGGTTGTTCTCCAGCGCTTAGGGCTAGCTTAAGTTCTAAGTCAACTTCGCTATCACTACGTATATCAGACCAGGTAGGGTCACATTATTGAAGCACTATGAGAATTCAGCACAAGTAATTAAACCTAATATGCAAATTTCTTAGGCGACATATCAAAAATATTTAACTTCTGACCCCTTGTGCGTGCATAAAAAAATATCTTTAACCTCAAGGTTGGCTAATATGTGAGAGCTTATTTCTCTTGTCACAAGAGACTAAGTACGTTGACAAAATAAAAGTTAATTTGCAATTTAGATAAAGAGTTGAGTTTTGCATCTTCAACCATGTGATACTTTCTTGCAAAATGCTCCACCCATATTCTTATATCTGGTTCAAAATTAAATAACTCCATGTGAAGATTCTGGAACACGCAAATATAATGGAAATTTCTCGAAATATTTGACTGACATTTTTAAGCTTCTACGAAATAGTGTTAGCAAGTAATCACAGTTTTGCGTTTTGTGGGGTACTAACAAGACGGCTTAAAGGAAACTCGTGCGTGCTAGAGCACTCTGGAAAGTGCGTAGTGACTGCTAATATCTCTTACCAATTATCGATCGGGTTTAAGGAAAGTGAATAAACATTTGCTGCATTTGGCTACTAAACATGTTGATAGTTTTCGCAAAGTATGTAGTAAATGTTTTTCACCTTTTACGCTTCGTGCTCTATCAGTGGCTGATACAAGAGCCCTGTTAGAAGACTATCTATGTTTTTTAGCAGTATCCACTATAAGTCCTTCCAACCTTTTTAACAATCTTATTTTATATTGCATTTAATATTATGCCTAATTGAATGAGACAGTGTCTAGGAAAAGGGCACTAAAGGTTATTGAAAAATGGCTCATTTAGCAAATGTCATTTCTATAATTACATTTAAATGAGTGAAAGTGGGCTGAAATATGAAGCTAAAGAATCAGTGAAATCACCTTGCGAAATGTGCGTTTTTCTCTCTCGTCAAAATATATCAACTGGATTTAGCCAACCTTGAATCTCCAAAGTTCAAGGCATATTTGATTTAAATGCAGAATTAAATATCAAAGGTCTCAAGTTTGTATTCACGTCTACGGAACCATGTTTGAAGTTGCATAAACATTGTCATGGTGAAGTCTATAAAAATGATAATTGACTTAATGAAGGAATAACTTTAACACTGAAAATTAGAATCTTATAGAGTTGGCTTGCCTCTCTTAGTTAGTAAGAGCATTAATTTAAATTATACATGGAGTAGTTAATTTAGTTGCTGTAATCAACCATTCTCGGAATATATATGAACGTATGTAGAAAACTGTATTTACATTCCATTGGTCAGACTAGATAGTTACGAAAAAGGCGGGACGTATTTCCAAAATAGGCCATTATTTCTCAACATTTTTGCCTCTAAAATCGATTAAAATCTCTTAAGGCAAGAGCCTTTATTAGCAGAATATATTCTCGCGAATATTTCACCTTAAATTGAGCATACTGTAATTAATACCAGTTTTTTACAATTTGAAAACAATAGCAGCCTTTAGCAATAATTTTATTGCAAAATAGCTCATGAATTGATAGAAGGCCGCACTTAACTGATTCGCTTTAACCTTTCATATGCATTTGTTTAAGAAATAAACTGATGACTTTTGAGAAACACTAAACACGATTATGGTGATTTCATTGATTTTGCTTTCTGTTTCATTGAGTAGTTATTGAGAAAGCAACAAAGTCACTCACTGGTCTCGTAAATATGTGCAAGTTAAAGGTAAACTTGTGTGAAAAAATGGAAAAAAATTCAAGATATCGGAGCCTAAGTGTCTTTACTTAAAATGAAACAGTTGTTTTCAAAAGAAGGAATTTTCATTTCAAACGAAATAAAAATTAAATAGAAAAAATGGTATTACTTTTTTGTTTACAGAAGGTCGTTTCTAACGTCTGATGTCAGTGAGGAACTTTTCCTAGAATATTAAAGCAATCATTCAAAGCCTTAAAGTTAAATATGACGGGATAAGCTTATAACAATCCAAAATCCAAACTTTCCATCTCAATGTAAATACACCTTTAATTCAAACATTTGACCCTGTCACGAATTTAGTTCATTTAAACAAAACGTCGTTTCACTAGTGAAGCAAGATTTCAAAATTGCGTTTGCTATTTGAATAAAGCAAAAAATAAGGTTTTGATTTTGAAACTTAAATTTCTACGTAATCACAGTTCAATTTCTTCTTGAAATGTATATTTATTTATCTATTTCAAATGGCAGGCGTTTTGATAGTTATCATTAGCTCAAGGGAGGAGGAACCCTGACTTCGGGCTTCACAAAGAGGAGGAAGAACATCAAAGTGACAAAAACAGGCTTCGGGGCTTCATAGAGGGAAGGAGGAACATCAAAGTGGTAAAAAGTCGAGAGAGGGGAAAGAAGAATGATTCACAGATGTAAAGAGACAGATGGACACAAACGCAGAAAAAAGGTAAGATGAGTATTGTGAAAGTGGTGTAATATGACATACAGTAGGGTCATGGTAATTTGAAGTCAGAAGTCAACTGCGGCTTAAAAGACTTTTTGGACATATGATTGTACGCTGCCCAGGGTACACCACGTGGAGGTAAGTCTATCGCGCACCCCTTGAAATGTATATAAGATCAAATGAAAATCACCCTCAATTGCTTGATCTTTGAAAGAGGTTAATTACCATAAAGGTGCTCTTAAGCCCTTGATGTCTAAACGTCTTACATTCTAAAGAACTCAGCATCAATAATTCCACTATTGATCGACACCCACTATTCAATGTGAGGAGTATAGGCAAGTATGCGAAATAAGAATAGAAACTAAATTCACACTGTTTTGATGCAGGTCATGGATGAACTTTAGTCCTATTGTAATTGAATTCGCAATGCCTCTGTTTTGTTCTCTTGAAATAAGTGCTCAATACTAGTTATATGAATAAAGATTTGAATTAATTTATTATTAAAAGGAGAGCTTTGGTGAGATTGAAATTGTAATTGTAAACTAATAGTTGCTAAAATCATTACGTCAAACTACCTATTAACGAAGTTGAGCTAAATTATTTTAGTGATAACCTTAGCCCCGGCCCAATTGCAAAAGGCAGAAGTTGTGATTAACGTTATTTCTATGCCTTTGTTTACTTATGATAGGGAAAACTCCGTATTTGTTAACCACAGTACATTTATTTACGAATGAATATACAACATTGAAATAGGTGTTTTAATTTATGTATAAATTTGGTTAAATTATCCAGTCTGATAAAAAATTAGCTTGCTTTATATTTCAGTAAAATCAGTCACTAAAATGTTGTACTTTCCAAGCCAAGTAGGTAGTTGTGTGGCAGCTACGTCCCTGGGGAGACGTGAAAACCCAAGAAAGAGAAGGCTCTTACATATGGCCTCTCCCTCATTAACTGCCGGCACAACCACAAGTACTTGCGATATGCCACAATCTTCGAGCCATTCCATGCAGGACGTGAGTCCAAATCGTCCAAGACTCACACATCCGAGTGGAGGAAAGAGAAGAATCGTGGTGGTATCTTGAACATGAACAGCCAACCATTGATCAGAACCTTTTCGTGCTTCTGCAGCGAGAATAGATTCTGCAGCAAGATGAGAGGAGAGACTGGGTATATCTACTACCTCTCCTATGCATTTTGGCACTTCTTTTGAAGTAAGTTTGACATTTATGTCTTCAAAGTGATGTCCCGAGAGTTCATGAAATAAGGCAGCATTGTCGCCGTAACTTGCAGGGCTGTAAGCAATTGGGCTACAACTTTCTGAAGATGAAGGAACATCAAATATACGGCCGAGGCCAAGAGCCAGGACTAATAGAGCAATGGTGGGGTCGGTGAGTACGGTTACTATAGTTGGTCTCCATTTTGTCGCAGTAATTTGGTTGGATCAGGTACAAGGAATGATTATATGTTTGCTAGATAGCACTTATATTCTTTCTTGTGACCTTGATTGGGCCAATGATTGCACGAAACATCGCATTGATTGGTAAGGCAATAGCCAATCGGCGTCATTGACGTAGACACGGATTCACTTATTTGTGCGTAAATGTGGGGGGAATAAACTGTGTAAGTGCGTCCATTTCTGGAGTATTTCATTTCTTTGCAAAAGTATGCTTGCCTGGCACTCATTGATAGTAATTTAATAAACATTTCACATAATTACTGTTGGTCATAAATAGGAAACTTGGAAAAATTAGAAATTTCAATTAAACAGTAAGGGGAATTTTAGTATGAATTTATGCTTAAAGTATTGTAGTAGGTGCGAATTATTCTCTAAAAACGTAGAAAATCTTCGTGCAATGTGACAAACGTGAAGATATTTTCTAAATTCGTTGAAATTTCAATTTTAAACTTTTCCTTTTCCGCTTCGCTGAGTAATGTCACCCATGTATAGCCCTATATTTCTGTTTTGAAAATTTGCATGTACTCAAGAGTGCGTTTATTGGCATGCGTTGATTTGCATTAAACTTCGTGTTCTTAATCACACAGTCATTGAATGTGCGATTGAGCTTAGCAAAAAATAATTGATTTTCCTTAGATTCTTAAGTCCTCGGTTATTCTCATTACTCTTATGTTCAACATTCCATGGAATTAGTCTAAGCTTGTTGGTTGACAATGAAAGCTTGGAAAGCAAAAGTGTTTCGCATCAAAGCCTTGAAGTAGTCAATATTTTCTTTTAGAACATTCGCGTTTTTGCTTTCGTTATAATAAATAGCCTTTTATCTCGAAGGAATAGAATGCTTAAATTACGTTTGTGACTCCACCTACTTATTTACTCGAAAACTCTCAAATTTTGAAGTATAGATTAATTTAGAAGTGCAAGACAATTATCGATCCCGTGATTCATTAATTGAAATGAAATAGAACCGAAACAAAGCACGCTAACCAGTTCTATTTAATCACATCTCCTAAGATAAATCAATATTGATTTAAGACGTCAAAAGGAAAAAAATAGAAGATGTTTTGCAGTTAGTTGTCAATGTTATTTAAAAATATCTATCCAGTTATGCAGGTATTCAAAGCGTACTTGGGTTGAATGGATTGTAAAAATCAAGAATTGATAGTTTAACTTATGATTTAACTGAATTATAGCAGTGGTATTGGCAGGCATGATCAAATTGGGTTTTTAAGGTGATCTAAGTGATAAATTTTACCCACCCAAAGTGATATCTATCATGAGCTCATTCAAGCATCAAGTTTATGGGTACCCTTAATTCCAGTGTCATCGTGTGAAAAGTTAATTTGCTTCTTACAAGCTCATTTTGCAATGGAATATTCCTACGTCTCCTGAGAGCTGTTCACCTAATTGAATTTTCCACTTTAAATCATACTAGTATGTAGGAGGTTGGCAGTCATTAATTCAAATTTTGCAAAATGATCACGAAAAGCGTGAAATTATCACGTGCCTAGCATTTACCAACCGAGTCCTTTTAAATGCCAATGCACTGGAAATGTAAGACTTTGCTCTCGTCATGTGATCAGAGATGTATTATGGAGGGGAAAAAATGCAGGAAGGGGTGAGGGGGAGGATTAAAAAATATCACCTTTCTTTTACCGACTTAAGGCTCTAAGTATCAAGTAATTAAATTAGGTTTTATATTCAAGGCTAGGGGTGTGCGATAGACTTACCTAAACGTGGTGCACCCTGGGCAACGTATACTCATAGGGTAAAAAAGTCTATAAATCGGCAGTTGGTTTCTGACTTCAAGCTACCATGACCCTACTGTATGCCATATTCGACCAGTACCACAGTACTCACCTCTCTTTTTTCTACCTTGGTGTCTGTCTGTCGCTTTTACATTTGTAATTCACTCTTCTATCCTCCTCTCGACTTTTTCCCACTTTGATGTTTTTCCCTTGTGTGAAGCCTGAAGTCAACTAAGGGACTAATGACGACCATCAAAACGCCTGCCATTTGAAATAAATAAATAAATATTCAAGGCTAGTCGATGCAGTGCTTAACAAATGAAGACCACGTTGGGTTTAACGACTTATTAATGGTGACAACACAAAAGTCGTAACAATTGGATCACTATTGATTTCTGGTTACGATTAAGACTTAATAATCGATGTGACTTTCGACTAAACTCCTCGCTAACCAGAACTTCAGAGTAACAGTAAGCGCTCCATGCAGACGAGCGTTTGACAACTGTAATATCAGATCGTTAAAATTATATTACTGATTGTGCACTTGCATAGTTTGAATTCTCTTAACTTAACTACTGATATATGGAAAATTGCGAAAGTTGTTAGTAGCATGTACTACTAACTTTGCTGTAAATGCTCAAAGCTTCAATCTTTTCATTTACTACAGGCAGTCAATAAGAACTTGGCCACACAATCGCACTCCCTTACTTGGCGCCTCTAGATGCATACTTTTATTGAAGGCCTTGAAGAACTCTCTACTTTCTTCTGGACTGTGCATGCTATGCAGCCTATTGACCAATATGTGTCGACGGTTCAATCTTTGTTATGCTAGCCAAACATTCTTTCTAAAATTAATTGAATGCAATCCGAAACAGCTTGGTTTAAATTATATGAGCAAAAATATATTAAAAATCTATTTTACTTGTAATTAGTTGATGCTTTTGAAATTTAAGGTTCACTAAACATGGAAAATTCCAGTTGACTTTGTTTTAATTATCGTATCACCAGAAAGCATGTTAAATATTGATCAATAAAATTACTGAAAAGCAACTCCTAGTAAAGACTTAAGATAAGGGGATAATACGATTTTTCATTTGTTCAATTCCAAATAGATGCCTATCACTTTAGCGCTCTCGTGGGTTTTAAAATTAAAACTCGGTCAATCCAATCGACTTGCAAAAGGAGAGCCATGTATTGCCATATTGCAATAATGTATATGGGCGTTCCTATTTTCTTCCACGTTTACCTAACCAATGTTTGTTATAGTTTCAAGTCTTGCTGTTTCCTTCGTATTTGTAATTGACTCCATCACTGAAAATGCATTTTTAGCCTTGGTTATTTTCTGTTTGCGATAACCATATCGTAAAGAATTTAGTACATAAATTTCATTCGCACTTTTGCACAATGTATTGGGAGCATACTTATTGCCACTACCTCATCCGAACACTGTCTGTTTTTTGCCCAAGAGCCCAATTTGTCCTCTCTGAGGAATCCACCTATTTCACAAATAGAAATCTCTCCTGTTCCACTGACCTTTCTCCCTCCCCTCCCCCTCTCCCCTCAACCCCCCCCCCCCCCCNCCCCCCCCCCCCCCCCCCCCCCCCACCCCCCCCCCCCAACTTGATAAATCTTTGCACAAATTACTTGCTTCTCTTCCCCACCAAATGAATTTAGAAGGTACAAAGCGTAACTTGACCTTTTGGTCTCAAACACACAAAGCTATCGCCTACTCATTCAGGTAGTTAATCGATGAGGTACTGGCAAAAAGGGGCTTACAATGTTTCTGTCTTTGTGATCATTCCAAAGGCTGCATTTTTAATACCTATTCAGTTTTTATTCTGCACACACAATACATTTTTCTAGCGAATTTCAAATAATTGTCAAAAACTGCACGCTCCCAAAGTGGTAAACCAGCGTTGAGTGGAGTACCCACGTCAAGTACGTGATCTAATCTCACCACTAAATTATACTTAACTGATTTTACACATCCATTAAATTTCCGCCTCGTTTTTGATTTAGCATATAATTGACATCTAATAAATATTTCGTGGAATCCTTAAAAGCCTACTTTTACTGCAGAAATTGGATATCAACCGAAATCGTAAACAAGGACAGCACGCCATCCATCGAATGCAGATAGGAAAATAATTACAAAATTTGAATTTAAATAATTATGTTCTAATTGAATTTTTAATTTAAAAATGTTCACATGGCCAACCCCTTTTTCTTTTAGCTCAGATAATAGACTGTTTGTTTAAGTGAATAACATTTACAAAAAATGGGTGATCATATGACAGGGTTGGGAATAAGTTACGGAAGTTCATCACGTGATATATTAGAATTTCCAAGGGGGGAATATAATTAAAAGTGGCATCACATGTTCGTGCAGTTAACGTGGCTGAGTTCTCTATTTGTGCTTTCCCATACTGAATTAATAAGAGAAAAACCAGAGAGATGTCACCTTTTTATTGTGAAACAATCAGAATCTGAAATGCTCGTTTTGCAATTGACGAGCATGTTGTCATACATGACTGTGGTCACTTTAATTTTGACGAAATTAACAGGAATTGAAACAAATGAACTACGCTTAATATAGCCAGTGATCACTTATCTGACCCCCCCCCCCTTTAACATCACCCACAGTATTTATTTATTAAAGTAAAATGGCTGGCATTTTGATAGTCATCATTAGCTCTTTAGTTGACTTCGGGCTACACAGAAAGGAAGAGGAACATCAAAATGGCAAAATGTCGAGAGGGGGGGGGGACAGAATAATGATTCATAGATGTGAAAGAGACAGAGGCAGAGAAAAGGCAAGATGAGTACTGTGAAAGTAGTCGTATATGACTCACGAAGTCGCAAGTGAACTGCCGATTAATAGACTTTTTTGCCCTATGAGTATACGTTGCCCAGGGTGCACCACGTGAAGGTAAGTCTATCGCACTCCCCTACATCACTCAAAGTAAATTTGTTTGAAAGGATGACGCGCCATTCTACTCTTTTTGCATACTCTAAGCTGAAACCCAAGCAAATTATCATCATGTTGAACTGTAAGCAAACAGAATTTGCTATCACCGTGACTAATAACAATTTCATTTCATCAACTGGCCGTTTATTTAAAACATTTTCGTACTATGGTCAATAGGAGCTCACTAAATATAGTACTGATTTGTAGTCCCTGAGTTTGATCACGATGCTAAACCAATATAGCAAAATATCTTCGGACTTCATAAAATCGAAAACTAGCACATACGACATACTCCATTGTGAAAAAAACTACCAATCACTCGATTTGGGAATTTCATGGCAATCGAGCGAAGTTAATAATGCATTTAACACTGTATGAGTGAAGTTCTATATGGCTTTGCAAGAAATGCTAAGTACTGAATAACAGATGACAAATACGATGTCAAAGATCGTGAAAAGAAACTGAACTTATTAGATAAGTCAATAAGGCGCTACTCTAACTTTAATTATTTTACCTACTTCCTTCATTAATTAACCGAATTCACATTCATTTACGAGACATTACTCGTTGTTCCTGCTTTAGGAAAAATTTAGAAAAGATCACTATTAATTATGATCCAATCAAGTATGGAAAATTAAAAATTGATAACCTATAACTTTTTCCAAAATGTCGGATCGATGAGGCATTAAATCCCCTTTCAATTTGGAGCTTTAAAATACTGTCTACTTTTAATGTAAAAGTAGAAGCATATTACTTCGTTTTTATTTTCCAAGCCCATTCGGTGGTTCTGTACAATATTCGCGTTATAGTAATTAAATTGACTATTTTCTGTAATAAACTTGCAATTTAGTATCTGCTGGGACACTATCCTTTTTATTGGTTTCAGCCTCCTGAGGCGAACTTTGAAATGCCTTTAAAACAAAGAAAATTACCACGCAGAGTTC
Source organism: Rodentolepis nana (assembly GCA_900617975.1). Lineage (NCBI taxonomy): Eukaryota > Metazoa > Platyhelminthes > Cestoda > Cyclophyllidea > Hymenolepididae > Rodentolepis > Rodentolepis nana. Next base: position 30,931 of record UZAE01012271.1, read on the forward strand.
ATTTGGGCCATATTAAGACTGCCTTTTATCATATTTTTACTTATTTTGTTTACTTAACTCGCATTGTAATATCGAGTATTTTCATAATAATAACCAGTCATCTATTTAAAAATTATTGAAAAAATAAATCTGTGCCAAATACTTCAAATTATAAAATTATTCCAACTTCAGTCTTAAATCTCATTTAGAAAGTTTCATAAACTAACTGCACCCACAAAATTGAAATGTACTTTAGCAACTTTTGTATATAACTGCTTTTTATTTGAACACTGGAGAGTTTTTGCCCTTCGTCATTTTCGAGTATGCTACGCCTCTCCAGAAATTTGCTAACCTGTGGCTTAACTCCTACCAAAACTGTAAATGGCTATTCTCAGTGGCAATTATATCGCACCCTCTACTTAGTAAATTCTTAATTTATGCTAAATTTGTTTCTCATTGTGCCAAAATTCCGTTACTTGTTAACAGTGTTTCACCCATTTGCAATCACCAGTAAGAAAACTATTTCAAAATCGCTACAATCGCCACCTTCCCGTTAATCATTCAGGGAATGAATGACTCTGGGTAAACAAGACGCTCCACTTTTTCAACTGTCTACACTTGGCACGCGATGAATTTCGACTAAACTGTTAGGGGGGAGACGGTATTTATGAAAAACAGAAATTAAGGGGCTCTTATGGATTTAATTATTCAAATACTTCAGCTATTAACGTTGTTGGATAAAAAGTCGATACATTTTTAAATGAGTTCTGTTTATGCTTATAATGTATTAAAATTATTAGAATGTAAAGACCTGGACTATTTTCCACTTAACTTTAGAGAGCATTTAAATAATTGCCACATAATCAATAAATCTGGTCTTTGTTTAAGTATTGTTATAAAAAACAGCAAAGGAAAAACTAGAATATATTTTCGATTCTTCCCAATTCTGAGAATAAAGGATTCTGAGTTCGTTTAATCTAGTTTATCGTAGCGTATTAACCTGAGCAAAAGAATTAGCTATGTCTGCAGGTGGTTTATTTCAGAAAATCCAATCAGTTGGTGCGCAATTGTTCGCTAAACAGAACCAAGTGCAATATCGATGTGGCCGATAGTTTTTCAGAAATGTTAATATGAAGGCTAAAATTTGAAACATAAATTAAAGGACAGGCTTATGAATTGTTACTCCTTAATAATGCCTTTTTCGATCTTTTTCGAAACGCTATTCACGCTATTCATTCTAATAGCCGTTTCATCTAATCTGCACCTCTTGAATTGCTGTGGTTTCATTAATTAAGCTTGCAGAAGGCAAGAGAAGACATTAGCAGACGGAGCCATCAAGGTCTCGGCAAATAATTTGGGCTTTCCATGATGTCCATGATGCCCCAGAATTGTGCCACTAAATTTGAATCCTTGGGTGCCTAAAACTTGCCCCAAAATTGCCAACTTCATTGCATCAAAGTCAGAAGATTTAAAAGTAGTTGAATTTCTCTTCAATTCATGAAGAAAAATTGTTTGTGTTTTGAGTTCCGTTTCACTCATAAACGAGGAGGAGTTTCTAATACCAACTTTGAGTCAAACAGAAATATGATGAGGGATACTTCCAACTGCCACTGTTAATTGTGCATATTGTGGCCGATTATACCCTACAGATTCACCAATTCCATTCACAATCACTACAATCTATGCTTCCGTTACATTTTGAGATGAGTCATGTGGGGGAGGGGGGGGGGGGGGGGGGGAGAGGGGGATAGATAGAATCTCCGTAGGGTTCGTGAAACTAGGTGGGCTGGAAAATATCCTGAGTAGGTGATGGATGTTGGTAATTGGCATGCGATTTTCTTTTAACCACAATCGTGTCAAAAGCAGTAGTGAAGATTGATGAAATACCAAATGACAGGTTCAATTGTGGAATTTTTGTCCAAATAATGAATAACCCTGCGCAATGCACAATTTTTCGTCAACTGATTGCTGGCTTTATAATGATTTGCATTTTGCTTGATTTTGACTTTCAAATATAATATTTATAACTTGTGTGCAAATGTGGAAAACGAAAGTCGAATTCACAATTTGAAAGTCAAATGAATTACCAGAACCACTGGCCATCTCGAGGTATATGAACTAGAATGAGAATCCCCAGAAGAATCCCCACGAAACGAGCAGAAGGAAGGGAAGAAAAGCCAGCAACATTTCAAACCAGTTCCCACGATATTCATTTAATCGAAATCAGTACAGAATTGAAACGATGTTGGAAAACCGAGAATGTAGATCTTCCTTTGTAATTAATGACAAAGACAATCTACTCTTTCAGGCAACCTAAGAGAGAAATCCGAGAGCAAAGAAAAAATAAGGACGTGGGGGAGGGGACAGTAACCAATACCCTCGAACTTCTGGTTGGTTGCCCGTCCATGAGAAGATGGCCATTCTCCTATTGAAATTATAATGGGAAGAAGTAGACCGAAGCCACATTAATCACGCAAATATACTCCTGAAATGGAAGCAGTCGCCAAGGCGAAATATGGAACAAATGGGATGACGTCATGGGAACACGAAGAAGCTCTTCAAAGAGAGAGGTGTCAAGGTGAAAATAAAACCTTGACTAGCCTTTATAACTGTTCTTCCTCAACTTTATGTATATAAGATTTATTTTTTCGTTTTTCTGTCATCGTTATTAAAACAAGAGTTGATAACATCCACAAAGTGGCTCCACGTAGGTCGAGTTGAAAAGTAACTTGCCTATTTCCTTCTTCTGGTTGGAATTCCATCTTGTTGAACATGAGAACTTCAAAAACGCCTATCAACGATAAGTGTGCACCTACAATAATTGACTTCAAGACAACAATTTTTCCTCTATTTTCTTCAATAGGCAAATTAACTTAACCTTGCATATTTATATGTTGAAAACAAAATCCAAAACTTGAATTTAATATTAAATTCACAAATTTACAATTAAAATTGTGTATCTCCCCTTCTTTCACGAAACCCCAAAGTGTACCAGCATCGGCTAAAAGTCATTAAAAAATTAAGAATTTGTTTTTTATTCCTTTTAATTAGGTCGGTACGACGACAGGCGGCAGATATGCATTCTATTTGTAAACGCAAAATTCGCCTTGACATTTGAATGCATGGCTTGCCTGAAAGTTAGAAATTCCAGTGATTAAGTTGGCTTTCCATTATCTAGCTTAAAACATTTATTTATCACCGCTATGGGCATAATAATACTCCTATCCCTACGTTGAATTTCTCGATAATTAAAGTGAATTTTAGCTGCAAAAATGATTCCATATTTGGGATTTTTCCTTTTGGTTGCTACTAAAAAAAATTATTTATTAATATCAAATGGCAGGCATTTTGATAGTTTCATTAGCCCTTTAGGTGGCTTCAGGCATCACAGAGGAGAAGAAATATCAAAGTGGAAAAAATTCGAGAGGGGGGAGGGAACAGAAGAGTGGTTCAAAGGTGTAAAAGAGACAGACATAAAGGTAGAAAAAGGTGAGATGAGTACAATGAAAGTAGTCGGATATGACATACAGTGGGGTGATGGTAGTTAGAAGCCAGAAGTCAACTGCCAGTTAATAGACATTTTTGGCATATGAGTATACGTTGCCCAGGGTGCACCACGTGGATGTAGGTCTATCGCACACCCCTACTGAAAAATATGCTATTGCGAATTCTTTATCACCCGATTTCTAACGTAAAGATCACTCTACTGTTCTTAAATATCACAAAACTACTTTTAAGAGGATAAAACACCAATCACAACCCAAATAATCTAAAAGTGCTTACCCTTATGGATGAAATACATGGCTTTCATTTTCCACTCCACTATATATATGGTATTTTCAAATCGAAATAACCTCGTTACCAAATCCATCAATTTTGCGCAACATATTGATCATATCGATTAAATAAAATCGATTCATGGAAAGAATTTAATTTATTTCAAATGGCAGGCGTTTTGATAGTTGTCATTAGTCCTTTAGCTGACTTCGGGCTTCACAGAGGGGAGGAACATCAGTGGCTTCACAGAGGGGAGGAGGAACATCAAAGTGAGAAGAATTCAAGAGGGGGAACAGAAAAGTGATTCAAGGATGCAAAAGAGATAGACAGACACTAGGGGGAACAGAAGAGAGGTTCACGAATGTAAAAGAGGCAGACAGACTGATGTGTACTTGGGAAGTGGATGGATATGACACACATTGGGGTTATGGTAGTTAGAAGTCAGAAGTCAAGTGCCGCTTAATAGACTCTTATGCCGTACGAGTATACGTTACCCAGGGTGCTCCACGTGGAGGTAAGTCTAAAGCACACCCCATTCAGAGTTACACTATTTATTTTCTCTTCGGTTTGGGATGAATATTTATCATTTTTTATCTTAATAAATTAGATAGTTATCAATTTTTGATTTTCCAAAATTTATTTTCATTACAGATTATATCATTTTGAGTATCTTAGTTTGAATTGGCAAGGATATAAAAAGAACCTTCGAAATTCATTATAACGTAACCTTGCGTTATTAAAACCATCAGTAAACTGGATAAAATGCCTAAAATACCGAAATTAATAATATTTATATATACTGTATGCGCCAGAATTGTCACATTTCTACCAATATTTACCAAACCCGAAATGTGAGTTAGTAGTCATTGCCAACTGTTTTCAGGTGTTGTATTATGGGTTATCATATTATTGAAGGCTATCTATCTTTCACATCACTGAATTGAAGATAATAATTACCCAATCTTCACTCCAACTACTATGTTTACAAACGGGGAAGAAGGAAGACGCTGATTAATATCTTACTTTTTTTCAAAGATTTAAAATGTCCTTCCATTTCTAACAAAATGTTGCCTGCCAACCATATCACCCTTATCCATGACAATTTAAGGCAAAAAATTGAAACCTTTTTCACAATATAAAAGCCTTTAGACGTAATGAATAGTAAATGATTCGGCAGTAGATGAGAAGGTAAGAAGTCAAGTAGAAGTTGATTTTGAAAGCATGACATTCTCTTCAGTTGAGTGATCTTATTTTATTTTTTCGTAGTGAGCTCATTGGTAAGTGACTTAACTGATGTGACTAGAAGCAACTCACTGGAGTTTAATTGAAGGGGAAAAAAGATTTAACTTAAAATGAGTCACGAACTGCAGAAATTTTGTTTCACTCATTTGCATTCGCTTTGGCCTCAAACATGTTGTAAACTGTGCAAACTCATTCAATACCCATTTACTCACTATAACTGCCTAAGTTTAATCTTATTATCATTAATGGAGTTGAAAGAAATCTATACAAATGGAGCAACAAACCTCTCCAATAAGATAGCAAATTCGAGGGTTTCATGTGGGAAGTAAGAATTCATGATTTCAAAAACACCCTAAATTAATTCATTTACATAGTGCCCAGAGCTTATCCACCCTTAGAATGGATAGTCTTGTAAGTTCAGTGAATTTTCACTTCTTAAGAAGAAGGTAGAAGGACGATAAGAATAGTATTTCATGGCTCAGCCATCAACTACGTCAGTTTGACTCATGCATTTTGTATAATTCAAACTTTCGTCAAATTACTTAAAGTTCAACTCCGAATCAAAAATTGGCAATTCTCAAGTTGAAGACGAGGAAGGGAAATTGTTTTTCCCAATGTTTTCAAGTACGGGGTGTGCTATAGACTAACCTCCTCGTATACTCGTACGGCAAGAAAGTCCATTAACCGGCAGTCGACTTTTGACTTCAAACTACCATGACCCCACTGTATGTCATAGTACTCACAGTACTCACCTCACCTTTTTTCTTCTGTTCCCCCCTCCCTCCTCTCGATTTTTTTCACTTTGATGTTCCTTCTCCTCCGTGAGGCCTGAAGTCAACTAAATGGATAATGATAACTATCAAAACGCCTGTCATTTGATATAAATAAATAAATGTTTTCAAGTACTAAAGTTTGGAGCTTTTACGCATAATATTCTGACAGAATTTAGCCAAAACAACGGTTAGGAATTTCGTAGAAAGTTCTGGTTAGAGAGATCATCTATCTTCGCACTCGGGAACCATTTTATTTCCACTTCAGATAGAGCAAGCATAACTAACAATTGGTCAATATGGCATTAATGGTAGCAAATATATGTATTTGCCTATTGTAAGCGTTAAGTGCAATTAAAGTGCATTCTTTCAGAGGTGGGTATGGACATCCAAATGGGCATTGGTCATGTGATAAATATGCTTCTAATGGGAGGTACTTGATACCTAGGATGGAATCACGTACAAACTAAACATAAATGGCTCTGAAATGCCTCTAAGTTAATTGTATCCCCCATCGAGCCGGTTTATATTTTTGCGTTCTATCTTTATTCGAAACTTGTTTCGCAATAAGATATTGACGTACGTGTTGTTTTACTTGAATATATTTTGGACCATTTAGCGAGTATGACCAAACTGAACGACTGAACTTGTTTAAGCGTGGCACGGTTGTTTAGGAGAATGCTATGACTATCCTATAAGATATTTTTTACTACATTTAAAAGAAGAATGCTTATATGCATTATTTCATATATCTAATTCGAGTGGTGCTATTAGAATTTTTGCAGCACTCAAATCTCGAAAACAAACCGAGTTGTAATATCTAGGTCTGTCTCTTATGAAAAAAGCTGGCCTTAATGGAAAATCGAATAGAAGGCTATCTTCTATAAGCAAATAGTGATGAAATTAGCATCAATCTCTCGTTTTTTCTGCGAAGTAACAAAGATATGCCATTGGCTTGCTCAAATATTATTATTTAGCAGATGAGTAGTACTCAGAACCCGGACTTCCAAAAAATTTACCATCGAACACTGGAAATGAAATAAGTAAATGATGAGCCGAGGGCGAGATACCAGAAAGAAATCAATTACTCACAGCCAGCGACTACTACCCCATCTTATACTTAATGAAGTTGATCAAATTAAAGAAATTTCATGTAACTTTTAAAAATTTTCAAAAGGAATCGTTTGTCACTAGTTTAGTGGATAATTATTTTATTTTCAGCTTATTTTATGTCAGTATTATTGAAGGCGAGTTCGATAGGTGACAGATCCCATGTTCTCAGTCGACTCTGAATTGGGCACAATAATAAAAATGATGCAATGAAAACATTTTTAGGCAGATCTTGGCAGAGGTTAATTAACTTTAGAGGGTATTAGAAATAATGATTTAGTAATTAATCACCCTTTCTATCTAGACAAGTGGTCTTGATGCACTCCCACGTCGGACCATAATTCAGCCATCAATAAACTGACCAATGGGCTAAGAAATAGTGGCAGTAGCTAATGTGCTTAAAACCCTCCTAATGTAGGACGAAATTAATTCAGCCACGCTCCGTTTTTAAGCTGTCTAACAATTGTACAATGAGTATTTCAGCTTGTGTGTAGTTTCATGTCACCCAGCAGGTTTGCCTTTGTCATTCTAGCTATTTAAAACTCTCTCTCAAATAGGGAACAGGCAGTATGCATTTCCCATGCATATATTCAGCAAATTATTCCATTAAAATCAATTCCTGGTTAATTTACATCGCTTATTACTTTCCACAGTAAAACAAAAGTCCTAATAATTGACATGGAATATAAGCGAACACAATAAATTGTAATGGAGGGGAGAGGACTAACGCCAGGCTATCAACGCGCCTTGCTTCACTTGATTTTCGGATGCGGGTTGTACGCCATTTACCAAGTGGGTAGTTCTCATGCTCCGAATTTCAAATTTCTCAACTTGTCATCAGGGTTGTAGTAAATACTTGTCTACGTTGTTCGACGTAACGCAATCACCAGTCTGAGAAATTCTCCTAATCCAAATCAGCCTCACTAATCCTGTTTGAAAGTCATTTATCTTATTCAATTCTAAATATCTCACCTAATGCTTTCTGATTTCATAAATATAGTACTTCAAAAAAAGTAGTATCACTCGAGATGCACACTGATTATAAACTCGCTTTATAAAGAAAGTTCTAGAAACAACGGAAACTTAGTCCCCCATCACACAAAAGGTAGTGTAAGTGAGAGTCTCGGCACTCAAATACATCCAATGGTGTCATCTATTTATACAATATGCCCACTCTTCGAGCCGAATAATCCTTCCATTTCAATCCGAATTTTGTTTTGGGGGTGGGGGGGGGGTGAGGGTGGATGCAGACAATTCCTTAAAGTACAATCTAGGACTTTCGGAATATTCAGTTTAAGTTACACTTTACGCAACATTAACAAGTGGGAAAACATGCGGCATGTTTTTGAAATTGGGTCAAGGAAATTGACCTGGCGATAGATCACGTCTGAAAGTGTTTCAACTGAAAAATAGTTTCATGCCAGTCAAATTGTATTTTTCAGGCAAAAAAACTGTCAATGCTTGGATTTGTAAAATAGGAAAAGTTTTTATGCTTCCAGGAGCATGACTCGCGAAAGTTATTGATCGGATTATGCCCATACTCATGCAGGTTTAAATAGCCCACGATGCTACGATTCATCATAAATTCAAAATCCTTGATTATTTTTTTCCGAAGATAATAGTACTTGTAAGATTTTCAAAAATCCTTTCTCATTGAAGTCCAAATGCTCCCCCCCCCCAACCTCTTTATGGTGTTTATCAATTTATTCAGTTGATATCTTAGAGTTCAAGCTTACGAAACTGAGTAATATTAGCTGGGAGTGTACTCACGAATACAAGACAGTAGGACAGGCAGTTAAGTCCTCCGATACTTAGGTTAGCAACGAGGGGTATGCAAGAGACTTACCTCCAAGTAGTACACCCTGGGCAGCGTATACTCGTACGGCAAAAGTCTATTAACCGGCAGTTGACTTCTGACTTCAAATTAGCACAACTGCTTGTCATATTCGACCCCTTCCACAGTACACATCTTACCTACCCCCCATATTTGACCCCTATCACAGTACTCTCCTTACCTTACCTTTATTCTACCTTTGTGTCTCTTTTACATCTGTGAATCATTATTCTGTCTCCCATCTCGACTTTTTATCACTTTGATGTTCCTCCTCCTCTCTATGAAGTCCGAAGTCATCTAAAGGGCTAGTGATAACTATCAAAACGCCTACCATTTGAAATAAATATATAAATAGGTTAGCAACGACAGAAATAAGTGCCATTACGCTCAAATTTGCGAGTAATCAATCTGACCTAGGGGAATCGAAGTCCATTAACAGAGCACGATTTCAATACTGCCATCTCTATATCCAAAACGGCACCATAACATAATGGTTTCTGAATAACTTGCCGTAATTACATGTAATATAGTTTGGTTAATGAGTTTGCCCATGGTGCGATATAGATAATAAAAAGTTAAATAATTTCTGTCTATTTTGATGTCACATTTATAATTCCGGTAGCATCTGGCATTAGTTCCTAATCTTTTCAAGATGTGAATGGGGGGAAATGCAGTTGTAGAGACATGTGCGGCTGAAAATGTACCAGTTTCGCTCATCAGCAAAAGGCCACAAATGAGTCGATATGTCGTGACCAATCACATAAGTAAATTAATTAATTAAAATAGCTCTGAGTGTCATTTGCATTATCTTCCCATTTAAGGGTTTTCTATAGACTTACCTCCAAGTGGTGCACTCTGTGTAGCGTATACTCATAAGGCAAAAAAGTCTATAAACCGGCAGTTGACTTTTGACTTCAAACTACCATGACCCCACTGTATGTCATATTCAACCATTTCCACAGTGCTCACCCCAACTTACCATTTTCTCTACCTTTGTTTCCGTCTCTTTTACGTCTGTGAATCACTCCTCTGTTCCCACCTCTCGACTTTTTGTGACTTTGATGTTCTTCCCTTCTGTGCAGCATGAAGTCAGCTAAAGGGCTACTGATAACTACATACTCCCCGTCAATTGATACAAATAAATCGTACCATTTAATTTTAGAATTTAAGTAATTTAAGTAGACCATTATGATGTCAAAACGTTAACGAATGCTAATGGGAGCGAACCCTAATGTACTCAGACATGTCATTTAAGTTCGTGTTTCAAACATTTCAATTCCCTCTGTCGCCACGAACCTTCCTCAGTGTGACCATAAAAATAATTCCTCTCAAAATGCTTTTTTATTGTTTTAAAGCGCTACCAGACGTCGTTTTGATATCCCTTTGTGTCTAGAACCTTTAGAATGGAGTTTGTGTCTGAATGGCCACACCAATCTAGTCTAGCCTTACTGTCTGTCTGACAATTCCCTGTCCAAAACTAGGCCAAAACACTATTAATTCTCCAAATTAGATTGGATTTTGGAATTTTAGCTCAACTTTTAATTAGAAACGGTCGGCTCCTATTTGCATGAGAAATAAGTCTATTACACTACCGAAGTGTCCTGTTTTTCCCTTGCAAACCCAAGAATTCTTGAAGTGATGCATATGAGTATATAAATTGTTCATTTCGTAAACTAATAACGAAAATCAGTTTTATATGCCCATTTCATTTTTAAGGATTTAAGGTTATCTTGGATGAGACCGATAAAAAAGCCATTGAGGATGAATGAATAAGGGCTTCAGGCAAGTCAACATCTGTAGGATTAATTAACATAAAAATTAAGTTAGTTTACTTGAGTTCGGTCAGAAATCGCATAGGAGTTATCTCAATCAGTCATCCAAAATGACATCAACTCATATCGTGTTTAACCACCTCCATCGACCATTCCACTAAGGGGAATGCGTATAACTGGGTCTCGCGAATCGATATCATTCGATCAATGAATTAGATTAACAATTACTAAATTATTAAAATAAGGGGAAGATTTTGCATATTTAAAGAAAATTACGCCATAAAGGTATAGCAAACAATCCACATTTACCAGCTCAAGACACTGAGAATATGAATTCGCTCAGGAAATCGAAGAAAGTTGAAGAAAATTGATTTTGGATAGTTACAATTGAATCCTCTTGACCAAAAACTTCAGTAAAAATTAAATAAAACTATTTTGATACCCAAACTTCCACTCAATTTCATCTCTTTTTGAGAATATTTACTGTTTCCTATATTCATATCGTGAGGTGTGCGATAGACTTACCACCAAGTGCTTCACTCTGGGCAGCGTATACTCATACGGCAAAGTCTAGAAACCGACAGTTGACTTCTGACTTCAAACTTCCATGACCCAACTGTACGTCATATTCGGCCACTTTCACAGTACTCACCCCACCTTCCCTTTTTCTATACCTTTGTGTTTGTCTCGATTACATCTGTGAATCACTCTTCTCTTCCTCTCTCTACTTTTTGTGATTATAATGTTCTTCTCCTCTATGAAGCACGAGGTCAACTAAAGGGCTAATGATAACTATCGTAATTCCCGTCATTTGATAAGAATATTCATATCATTTAATATTCAATATTGGTTCTCCTAATCGATATCCGTTAAATGAAGGTTCTAGTACTATTCCTACATGATGGTCTTTACAATGCGTTCCAAATAGACGATATTAACCCTACCTATTTTTCGTTAATCTAGACATTTTAATTCCCTTTAAATGCTGAAACTCAAAATGAATAAGTCGTCCCACAAACCCAGCTTCCATTTCGTTGTATTCCCATGGCAAATGTATAAAATATTGTTGCTATTAGTAGCTCTCTCGCTCTTCACCAGACTCTGAATGTCCCAGTTTTTGGATAAGGCACTTGGGATACCAGATTTCCAGACAAATAAAACGTATAAATATGCGTGTATCTACCCTTCTAAACCTCCCAAGGTGGAATTTGGGTGAAGATAGAGGGCGTTATGGGGTCGAGAATTAAGATGAATGGGCGTGACAAGTTCATTAGCGGAAGTAGTGCCATTGTCAAAAAGTAATTACAGAAGTCTTATTAACAAACATAGCAATTGCATGATAATTTACTCTGTGGTTGTGATTTAAGAAGGGTGTTCAAGCCCCGCCCGGATTTGTCACATTTTTCATCACTTGATTACTGAGATTCAAAGCGCCGACTTGCATAGAAAGATTACAGTAACATCTATACTGGATAATTACTGAATGAAACGCTTCCTGAACTCTTTTACACGCTGGTTGTTTTCTTCAAATTCACTTGTATTAATTTCTTTACATGAGAGATGGCAAACTGGAAGCTAGCAGATTAAGGGTTTTGTCCACCTGTTCAACCCATCCACGCCATTAGGACCATGCGTTCCTCTTTCCAATAAGCTCTATTGGTGCTTGACTAGTAACAGAAGGCACTATTGCTGTTTGAAACGTGCTCATTACGTCTATAGCCTTCGCCTGATTCCACCAAACTCATCACGTCGGCATCTGTCTGTTGTGAGACGCATATATGCGGTTGGGGGGGGGGGCATTTTTCAAAAAATAATTCGGGAGTTAAAGGATTGAAGTCGAATGACTTAATATTACTAAGGTATTTAAAAGTTTCGAATAAAATTGTATTTTTCGCATCAGAAATCGTAATTTAATTCCATGTGTTTAAGGAAAGCAAAGTAAGAAAATTTGTGGCATTTTCTATAAATCAGGCACAATTGCCCAGGAAGATTTTAGTCAGTCTAAGTTCAATTTCCTTGTCATATAGGAAAATTTTCACTTTTCCTTCGTGTAACTGAGAGATGTCATGCGTTCGTGATGTCTGTAGTTGTCAAAAGCCAAATTTGACCAAACTCTGGTCCGATTTTGACAAGTTGTTTTCACTTTGTGACTTGGCAAACATGGCATTTTAGCAAATTCCCCCCCCCCCCCCACAACGACAAAAGAACACTATACGGAATTATTTGCGAAAGTTAACTAGATTTCAGGACGGTATTTTATTTGGCATTGGTGAAATTCAGCTTATTTAACTGAAGGTATTTGTACTGACAGAGTTTTGAAGTCATGCGCCTTCTGATGTCAAAGTTATGGAATACTTCGGTTATGTAAAAAACAACAAAACATTTCTGATGAAATGGCGGTTTAATGGGCTAATTTTCAAATGCATTTTTAGAGTAACCAAACAATAATCTTCACATTAAGATTATTTTTTGACTTTATTCTTTCTACAATATTCATTATATTTCTTTATTAGATAATTTTTTATGAAACATTAATATTAATTGGTTATTAGAATAGCGTGATTTTAAATGAATTTTGCGATGGAGCGATATTCAATCAGGTGACGTTTGAGAATTTCAATTATATATGTTTGAGAAGATGAAATTATGTTTTAAAACTGGGGTGCACGATAGACTTACCTCCACGTGGTGCACCCTGGACAACGTATCTTCCTAAGAGAAAAAGTCTATCACTCGGCATTCGTTTTTCTAAGAGAAAAAGTCTATCACTCGGCATTTTGACTTCTATTTATTTTAAGGGCTAATGATAAATATCATAAAGCCTGACATTTGAAATAATAATAATGTTTCAAGAGCTAGTTGCTTGAGAACTTCAAACCAGCAGATCTCCGTGTGGACTGTCTATTTAAGGTAGTAATAAATAATTCTATGGCCGTTTTTAATTAACAGATTAAGGGAAAATAATATTTATTTTGAAACGAATTTCGGAAAACATGAATTTGAGTTGAAGCAAATACAATGGGGAGAGAGAGCTATTCTTATTTGCGTAAAAGATTGTATTGAAAGACCAGTGTGAGTAGCGAACAATAGATTTGTCTTTAACATTTGGGGGGGGGGGGATTACCCAGAGACAATTTGAAGTTTTCCTTTGATTTCAAAAAACTCATTTTTTATATGTATATAATTTAGGGAATACCTTTGATAACTAAGTTTTCAGATGTGCCAATCCTTTCATTTATTTCAACCACAAATGTTAATGATGTATCGCTTTTTCTCAATTTTCACATTTATTTTTTTATTTTACTTCAAATTTCGTCAAATTCATCCACAGATCCACTCTAATTCCAATGTGCCATTCATCTGTGCCATAATTTTTTCAAGTATACTCATCTAACTATACACACACACACACACATATATATATATATATATATATTGCGCTTCGAATAAATTTGCATGTGGCCTGATTCTTGTTAACACTTACTAAGGGTGTGCTTGAAAAATACTCTTTCTTTTTTGCGAATTGGGGATATTGAGATGATTAATTGCGTTGATTAAGTTTATTCTTCCAGTCAGTGGGCGCATTCTTGAAAATGTGTTTTCTTCCCAATATATATGTATATATATATATATATATATATATATATATATATATATACATATAAATTTAAGTGCATTCGTCCTTGCATTTACAAATTTATTTATATCAAATGGCAGGCATTTTGATAGTTATCATTTGCCCTTTAGTTGACTTCAGGCTTCACAGAGGGGAAGGAACATCAAAGTGGAAAGAAGTTTGGGGGGGGGGGGAGACAAAAGAGTGATTCAAAAATGTAAAAGAGACAGACACGAAGGTAGAAAAGGGGCGAGGTGAGTACCGCGAAAGTAGTCGAATATGACATACACTGGAGTGATGGTGGTTTGGAGTCAGAAGTCAACTGCCGGTTAAAAGACTTTTTTGCCGTATGAGTATACATTGCCCAGGGTGCACCACGTGGAGGTAAGTCTATCACACACCCCGCATTTACAAACAAGTATCTGGTATTTGAACGTTACCTTATCGATTCATTCACGCAAACTTATGTTTTATTCCGATGAACTAAATTATTTTGCGCAATTCCTTAAAAATATTATTTAATTGAAATTTTCATTCTTTAAATGTCCAAGTTCAACATACAAAATATAATGCAATGATAAACGGTATTTAACTATCTGAATAAACATGGTTGTGTTTATTATGAACGACTTCACAATATAAACAATGTAAATATTTGCTCATTTTAAAGCTATTTTCATCACACAAATAAAAGCTAACTTGTGTGATTTTCACAAATAATTGGGCTGCTAATATACATTAGAAGGTGATTTGGAATTAATTTTTTCTAACTTAGTTAAAATTGGAGAAATATATTGAGTTATTTAGATGACAATCAGACTTTTATTGAAACAATGTGTCACAATTTTTATATATATTTAAAAAATATGCCTTTTAGCGGTTAGTGTGTTTATTTAAAGTATGATATATGATTAATATGCAGTCACATTTTGACTTAAAGATGTGCAAATTAAGGCATTTAATTAAAAGAGACTAGGAAAAATATAGAAGACTCCTTACTCCTGCATTGTGGGATAATGCTAGAAGATCATTTAATGGAATTCAAGGACTCACTTTTACGCAACACAGTTTAAATAAGAGAGTAAGCCAGGAAGTAGAACGATGATTTGTTTCAAAGCCTTATGATTTCAATTATGAGACTGTGAAGGAAAGGGGGGTGGGGAGGGCTTCATGGGGAGAATTCGAAACCTTGATGATTTCTCAATATTTCATTTGCACTTTATTTATATTGGATAAAATGTTTTTGGCCTTAAACTATTAAAGATAGAAGAAAACAGCCGAGTAGGTGACAATTCCGTCGAAATTTTTATTTACGAATTACTTAAAGGCCCATAGTTAGAAATTCATTTGATATTCATAGTCATAGCCCAATCGCTTGGCCACGTCCTTCTCTGAAGAGGAAGGAGGTATATTTTATCTCTGGTGGTAGCCCAAAAATATCAATTTCTGCCGCCAGATTATGCGTGGCTCTCCTCAGTTCAAAATTCCCATTTCTGTTGCCCAATCACGTTCTTTTAAGGGTGTATATACTCCTTCTTAGTGTCATTTTCATTTCTGTGACTAGAAATTTAACCATGAAAGGGGCTTTAAAGCGTCATTATTCTACCATGGTGAATAAATATGAAGAATACTGAATTTGAAGTTACCGATGTTTCCGGCATTCGTAGTAACATAGAATCATAATTTACTTCTCTACAGGTATCCCTGGCCAATTAATGACATAATATTCCCCTTAAATTAACTATATAATAAGACTGTTCGAAGCAATCCTATGAGTAATGATGTATCGATTTGCACTTCCAAGTCAATTGCGTTGTACCATATGCGAATAATTGATTTTTGTCTGAGCTAAAACAGGAGCTGGAAAGAGTAATTAGCCCTAAAAGTTGTCTTTATATCATCTTCAGTACCTGGGTAAGTGAAGAGATTAAATAATGGTTTCTGGAATTGACACTTATTCTTACAAAACTATTCAACTACGTCAGTTAGCAGTCATGAAAATGAATTTGACAGTGGCGACTTCTTGCATCGTATATGCATACAAGTGGAAGTGCGTAAGTGACCAAAAAGTTATCCTCCATGCACTTTGTTTGAACCATGTGACATTGTTAGTAGTCTCTGAAAAAGTGACCTGGTTGATTCAAGCTCTACACACCCCGGGTTATTTGTAAGTCCCAGTAAACACTTGAGTCGCTCAGTACCTTAAATCACTTTTTTTATATTTTAACAAAAGCATCAGTGATTTACTATTGGAAGCATTACAAGCCAGTCTGTGACGAAGACGTAACTGAAAGTGTACATTAGTGTCAAATTATACTGGCCATAAATTCTTAATCCATATTACAAACCCACACTCTCCCACCCCCACCCTCATCCCTGCCTATTTGGCTAATTCAATCGGGATTAGTTTGCTCGCCTACTTGCCCAAATAAGGATAAAGTTATCGCAATCTAATTCGACATAAAATATCGGCTCTCAGAGGTTGAAGAGATTGCATTTAATGGAAAAATTATCGCTCAACACACTTTTCGGCATTGGTTTCTTCCGGCTCCAGACAACTTAGAGAGTTGGGCAATGAAATGTCTGGCCACGAGAATAAAAGGAAATGCACATCTGCGTCCTTGAAAGGCATTTCAATTGTATGCAATTATCTCAAAAACTATTCTCTAAAATGCATGAGTATTTTGAGAATAATAGAACGAAGTGGAGCAAGTCGAAAATGAAGCTCCTGAAATATACTTATTTATCAACAAAGACGCATTTATATTTATTCCTCCCCTCTTTTATATTGTAATTGTAATAGTTGAGGCTGCTCTTCTTTGTGCTCAGATCGTCTTAGCGGTTAACCGAACATTTTTGTCAAAATAAATGGCTCAATTATTCTCGTAAGGTTCAATGTGTCCCGTTTTAAGCATAAATTAAGGCATACCATCTATTTTTTGTTGTGGATAACAAAACTATATTGAGACATGAAAGGGAAATCGGTTATAACCCAGAAATTTTAATGAGTGCCACTTCCATGAACTTATTATTGATTATAACTAGTGTTGATCAAATAATTTTTTATAATTTGTATTTTTTATTCATTCTTTTGCTAACGTACAGCCAGATTGTAGAGTTATGGGCAAATTTCTGCTTGTTTATTGGTAAATAGATTTTCACATGACAACTTTCAATATCATTTGATTAAATATATGATACTTCAACTTCTTGATGAATTGCAAATGAATTTATGATCAAACATGAAATCTTAATCCTCTCTAGCTTTGATAAAGGTATTTACATATTTTAAAAATAGAAGGTAATCAAATCAATAATTAACTTCTGGGATATCAGTACTTGTCCATTTTAATAAACATATCTTCCTTCGACTTTGGTTTAATGGAATCGACGGTTACTTTTGTAGTTTACTAATAAATGAGGAAAATGTGTCCGATATAAAGGAGAAGATATAAAGTATTATTTGAGATTTTGTACTTCTTTTGAGGCTACCATTATCTATAGGCTTAGCCTTTGTATGTTAAATGAGAAAATTCTATTTTCTATCTGCCTATCTGTTGTTCCTATTTCGCAGACACCAAGGTAGGAAATATAGTCCAAAAACCATTCCTAACGAATGAGCTCTTTCCGTGTGTTCTCTACTGTCTTTTCTCTTGAGTAATTGAAATGTGACTCATTCCTTCGAGCATAAGATGATTACAGAATATAACCTGATAATTCTATTAGGTTGGCAACTAAGTCATTGCCGATTTCAAATAAGAAGGCAAATTCGGAATTTTTGTTTAAAAATATAACTTTATTCAATTAGATATTGGCCGTTCTTGCCGATGACCTTTTTCCATCCTTCTGGCAGAGTAAAAATTCCCCGTTCGTAAAATGTCTGGTCTTTGCTATTAAAAAACTGAATTAGGTGTGATCCGACATCATCCGCGTTGTTAAAAATGTTACCATTTAAAGAGTTTTGCATGGAACGAAACAAATGGTAATCCGAAGGCGCAAGGTGAGGGCTATATGGTGGGTGTGACAAAACATCCCAACCCAGTTCCAATCATTTTTGCCGAGTAACCAAAGGTGTGTGGGGGGGGGGGGCCTTGCGCTATCATGATGGAAAACAACACCCTTCCGCCGATTTGATAATGCCAGCCGCTTATCTTCAATTGCATCCTTCAGTTTTTCGAGTTCTTCAACATACACATTTGAATTTATCGTTTGGTTCTGCGGCATGAGTTCAAAATACAAAATTCCTTTGTGATCCCCCCACCAGACTGACAGCATAATCTTTTTTTGGTGAATCTCTGCT
>UZAE01012272.1:0-46321 GCA_900617975.1 Rodentolepis nana
CCCATTGTACAATGTATATCTGTGCGGGGTGTGCGATAGACTTACCTCCACATGGTGCACCCTGCGCAACTTACATTTATACTCCAAAAAAGTCTATTAACTGGCAGTTGACTTCTGACTTCAAACTATCATGACCCCGCTGCATGTAATATTCGACCACTTCCATAGTACTCATCTTACCCTTTCTCTGCATTTCTATCCATCTATCTCTTAACATCTGTGAATTACTCTTCCTTCCATCTCTCGAATTTTTCCCACTATGATGTTCCTCCCCTCTGTGAAGCCCGAAGCCAGCTAAATGGCTAATGATAACTATCAAAACGTCTGCCTTTTGAAATAAATAAATAAATGTATATTATTCCACCTCAGTTCTTCGTCGTTTTCATTCAGGAAAGACTATAATATCCCGTTAACTTTAGGAGGAACACTATTTCTATGAAGGGCTGTCCAGATTAATCGGGTTTGCTTCTTACAATACTACTTTAAAATCAGAAAATTTTACTTCTGGTGTAGATAATGTTCAAAAGAAAAATAATGTCACCAGATACTAGCCTTGGCATTGTACTTTGAATACCAAGACCGAATCCTGTTATCTGCTCACAGTGAATACAAGATTTTACCACATAGTGATAATCCAGTGCCCCAATGGCACCTAGACGACATTTGAACGTATGACAAGCAGTTCTCTCCCTTGTTATTCAGTTTTCAAATTTTATTATTGGTTTAAATGCTGTTCAACATCAAAAACGTTTTTTCCTTATTTAAAAATGAAATTATTTATCAAAAAATATGCTTAGATAAAATTGTTAAAAAATGTTGATTAATTTGAGTAAATTCCCATAGGGAAAGGCAAATTTGTGCGGGCATTAAAATTAGCAATTTCCATTGCTCAAGTGTCCTTCAAAATCTCATCTTCCTGGCCGTAAGAGAATATAAACAAATTAAAATGACAGGACCAAACGTTTAAGTCAATCATCAAAGCCTTGTGAAAAAAAGAAATGAAATTAATATCAAAACAAAGGAACATTTTTTGACATCCTGACTTCAAAGATTACTTTGATTAATTTTATATTTTTATCAATATTAAGCAGCCCCCTAGATTCGATTTTTTAAATTATTGCAGCAAAGAGTTCTTGTAGGCCGTCAAAACATTCTATCTAAATTTTTGCAACATTCGGTGGAAAGTCGAGAAGTGAGATTAAATTAGGAATTTATTTTGGAAGAGAGAAAAAAAGAAATGAAGAAAGGGGGGAGATTAGAATAGAGCGAGGAAGGGAGGGGGTGGGGGTGGGAAGGCTCGAGAATCGTGCGTCTTCTTCACAAGTCATGAAGGTGACAGGCGTTGAATTTTGCCGACAAAACAATGATTCGTTGAGAAAAAAGGCAAACACAACTTACCAAACAATATTCTTTGTCTGGAAAGATTGGGAATTATATTTTTTATCACAATGAGTTAAATTGGCACCGATCGAAGTACTTTTAATAGGATTCGATATATTGATTCAAAGTTTGTAGTACTTAGAAATGTTAATAATCGATTCACTTTGGAATTCGAGTGTAGTTCTAATTTTTCAAATTGAATAAATATCTTAAATAGAGGTTCAATGTTTTCATATAGTATTATCTGTGCACTGAAGTAGAGTTGATTGATGGCATACAGTCATTGAAGCAAAATTTCTATAATAAATGGGATCTCGTTGTCTTGAGAACTAGTTTGGCCAGAAATTAACTTTGAACTTTAATGACCGATGGTGTTACTCATACAGTTCAAACCGAGTTCGTCAAAGTTTAGAACGAAAGTATTAAAGTTCGGATAGTGGCGCCAACTATCTTCAGAGTTGCAGAGTAAGCGGTTGGAGTACTCAAGAGAGACTCTTTCCTCTAATGATAACGATAAAAAAATGACACTAGGTTTCATGATCTTGTCACATCAGATCTCAAACGAATGCATCCAAGATTTTAAGGTGACTTTTTATATTCCACTTTTATTCTCCAGTTTTGCACTCCCTCTTCACAAAATAGTTAAATAGTTTATTGCCTCGTATTAAGACACACGTTTTCGGTGATAAGATAAACAAAATTACCTCTTTCTTCTATGAGCGGGAATAACTAATCGGCGTTTCCGCGATAAAAAGTGTGCATTTCGTTATAATGGGCATTGAGTTACTTTCGTGGCTCTAAAAGAAAGCCTTAGAAATTGGCAAGCCAACAAAATGGGTTTATCCAGCGAACAATATAGCGCATTTCATCTCATTTTCTGGAAAATAAAAACTAGGAAATTCCTTTCATATGCGTCTTCGAATGAGTATTGTCCCACTAAGAGAAATCTTTTGTTGCATTCACAATGCCCTAATGAAAATTAACTTTCTCCGCGTAAAAGGGTCTTTAGCTCAATTCCATGTTAAAACCAAGATAAAGCATTCATAAATGGCCTGTAAAAAGTCAACTTGTAGTAAAATGGTTACTTATTTTGTTTCGATTTTCTAATGTGTGTCTTTTTGTTTTTACTCAATAAAGTTTAAGAAGGAGGAACAGCTAGTTGGTCTTTGTTCTGAGCCCTATGAAAACACTTATATCTATTCTTTGCTAATTACCAGTCCTCACAACACGAACGAAATAGAGGAGAGATACCACTGCTCAAAGGGTTTTAATTGGTGCAGATGAAGGACTCAGCAGAAAGGCCAAGAGCATTTGTAATGCGTATTCATAAGACAGTGGTCGTGTGTGTGAGGGTGCGAATATCCCTCTTGCATATATGAATGGTTGATTAGGCATCTAGTGCATTCAGATTAAATGTTAGTTTACATCCGAGAATGTAAGGAATAGCCGAGGGAATATCAGAGATGTCAGGTCGATATCTTACAAGGTCCTGACAGTTGGGTACGAGTGTGCATGTGTTTCGGTGGAGCTGTGGTTAGCAGGTACGATTATCACTTTAGAATGGATTTCAATGTCCCGTAATTAACATCCAGTGGTAAGGTTGGGGTTGCCCAACAGCCCTGTTTAAACCTGGACAACTAGGGAGGAAGTAGAGCGTGCGTTTCCCACTAAAATCCGCTTAAGTATGCCTTCTCTTCATCCAAGCCAAGCGTAGTGGACACTTCTATTAATGAATTTAAAGCAAATATGGACTTACGTCCGTATGCTTGTGACCTTAACATGCTCTGTTTTTTTTTAATAAAATCAGCTTGTTTGGCTAATATCATATATATAAATATTAGTAAAATCGTGCTTTCCACTGACCCTAATTTTTCGCCTACTACCAACTATTTTTACTGAGGAAAATGAAAATTGACTGTTTAATTATTCATGCGGATGCTTTTAATTATGTCGGCAATTTCTAACCTAATGTTTTTTCATAGAATTTATATTTTCACCTTAAATTATGTCTGATAAAGTTTACAAAACTCCAGAAAAGGAATAAATTGCAGAGAATGTACTTTGAATTTCCATTGTGAGGAAAATTAATAAAAGTGTTTACTGATATTGGAGTTGATTCAAATTTCTATTTATAATTGTTCTTCAAAATTGCTCCCAATCATAAGATTCCTACCTTACACTCTTTTGACGTAAGTCCATTATTAAGGTAAACGTGTGATAATGCCGGGTTCCGAGATTTTGAGTCTCATTTGATGAGCAAATGGACCATAGGGGGGAGTGGAGGGGAGGGTGGTTTGACTTCGTTTTCCTCATCAGAGTCGATCTCATATAAAATCACCTAATAGGATAATTGCCGATCATAAACATTTATGGAAATATTCCTTGAATTATACTCACTTAAATGAAATCTTTAATTTAATTTCAACATTTATTTCCTACATTCCACTTTTCCCAGATAAACAACTCCAACTCTTTAAGACGCAGATTTTAGGGTCTGAGATTTTAAAACATCATTATAGCAATTCTAGTAGCTGAACCAATGCTTTTATTTCAAGATCGGCATCCACTACCGCCATATCGCCCCCCCCCCTCTCCTCACTTAGTAAAGGCTCTCTTTAAAGCTATTTGATCGCTATTAAAATGGGAAGCTTATGGTGGCTTTTGAACAAAGTTGACTAATTAAATAGAGGCTGAAAAATTGTGCGTTATCAGATTGTGCTACTTAATTCATAGAGGTAGGATAAATTAGAAAGTGCGTTCACTCTCTTTCCTCATCGCGACCTAACAGTGATCTTTCCAACAGTCTTGCCACATGTCCGCCCTCTTTTAGGGCGCGGTCAAACCCTTAGTTATGGATATTAAAGTTGAACTAAACATTTGGTCTGGAGATTAAATTAAATTTTGATTTACTGAATGTGGAAGACTAATTCTCTAATTTCTCGTTTCCTGCCGATAGACTAATTCTACCATTATCATGGTGATTGGAATAATAGTTAAAAGTCCCCATCTCACTTATCTGAGTTCGGATGTTGCTGCAATTGACCAACCAGAACAGGCAAAAGTTTCAAAATATTTATTTATTTATATTAAATGGCAGGCTTTATGATAGTTATCATTAGCACTTTAGTTGACCTCCAGGCTTTATGATAGTTATCATTAGCACTTTAGTTGACTTTAGGCTCCACAGAGGGAGAGGAACATCAAATCGAAAAAAATCGAGAAGGGTGAACAGAAGAGTGTATTAGAGATGTAAAAGAGACAGGCACAAAGGTAGATGAAAGGTGAGGTGAGTACTCTGGAAGTGGTCGAATATGACATACAGTGGGGTCATGATAGCTTGAACTCAGAAGTCAACTGCTGGTTAATAGACTTTTTTGTCGTATGAGTATACGTTGCCCAGGGTGCACCAGGTGGAGGTAAGTCTATCGCACACCCAGTTCCAAAATATAGAGTTCAAGGAGCTGTGTTGGCAACGTGCATGGTATGTACCGCTTAAACTATTATCCATTTCAACGTATCTCTGGTTTCTTCTCTTCTTCTCTTATGGAAGGATGTGTTGATTTTAATTTTACTGTGACTCCAGCCATCACGTGCTTTGCTATACTTTTTGCATTCATTTGTCTACTCACTCCCAGCGTTTAGTCATGTGTGACCCCATTACAATAGGTCACTCTGACCTTATTTTATTATCCTTATGAATACATGGAATCAGGTATATGTAACCACAAACTTCATTCATTTAGGCTGTATCACTTGTGTTAATCTGGAATTCAATTCATTTTTTTGCTATCGAGTTCTTTGAATTCTTTTACTAATATTGAGGTCTAATATATATGACCTTTTTCGTCAAAGTACAAATGCAACAATCAACCAAAGAACAAGCCGAAATAAGTTCGAATACAACATAAAGTAATCAATTTCTTCATCAACGAAAAGCACCTTAAACTAGTTACAAAATCTGAGGATATGAACTTATAAGGATCATTACTGGACTCAAAGTGCATCAACTTATCCGCAAATCGTTGCAGTAGAAGACAAATCTTTCATATCTATCCCACCAAGGTTGTTAATGCATCATTCGAAGGCATAAATGAGTAGCTCGTTATCATTGAAATTCAAATGATGTCGGATGGAATTAAAATTTAATAGGGGAAGCGGAAAGGGGCATGGAAATATTTTTGGCTGCCAAATTTTGAGCCCCTCTTTGGATTGCAGGGCGAAGTCTCATCCACAGTGTCAAGAGCTAATTAATTTAAACACTTTTGCGCACTAATTAGCTCCGTTTTACTTCTTGATCTTCCGTTCAAAGTCGTCAAGGAGGGTATAATTCACCACTACTCTTGAATAACGAGTAATTCTTTTTCTACAGTAAGACTCAATCAATACGGTAAGTGAGTTGGTGGGCATGGATAGGACCCACTAAAAGCTATGCCACCCCCCCCCCCCAGTGGTACCGGTGGAAGATGGGTGAAGAAAGCGTAATTTGGTCTTACTTTTATCAAGGCTCATCTAATATACCAGACATGGGGAATATGAACTCTATTATATGCGTGAAAGATGAAGATATAGACCAAGAAATATAACTTGTAGACGCTGCGGGTTAAATCAACCTCAAAGACAATCTCAGAAAGAGATGTAAAAGGGTATTTTGAAGATTAAGTTATGAATTTGTAATTGAGGAGGCTTGAAAGTCTTTCAAAGTTATTATCCGTCAAATGCCTTTCCATTATCAGCACACGCAGCGAAATGGAGAATACAGAGATTTCTGGTTTGAGAGTTAAATGGAGAGTGGGCAAGCTAGGCAATATCCAATTAATAAGTGTTGGAAACTACAAAAGAACCGCCTCAAACGTTTGATCTTGGTGGGTGGGGGGGGAAGGGGAATTATTGTATTGAAAGGTTGAAGGAATCCCAAAAACTGTCGTTCAACTGAGTTCAATCGAGAGTAGAAGAAATACTTTGTAAGGCAGTTGGCCTCTAGGTAGAAGTTAACACCATTGCAATTCATTGGAAAACATGACACTAGGAAGAGCTTAGTTAACTCTTTCTCTCACTCTTGTTACGCTCGATTTCATATCGGTTCGATACAAATGCTGATCTACATGCATTTGTTTGGACTAACGAGTCTAATTTTCAAACTGCAATAAACATTATTGGGTGGAATGTTAGAGACAAGGACTTTTCCTAGGATAAATGGCATATTAAATTGGCTGCAATTGTTGGGGTGCCACATAATTGCTAATACGGGAGTAAACCGTGAAACCGAGACTTGAATTTATAGATGGCATACATTTGGAAAAAGTATAAATTGCCTGACCTTATTGTTCATTGCAAATAAAAAAATATAGATTTGGATCAGGCTGCAGTTATGAATAATTGAACTTGGTGACCTCAATTTATGTGTTCTACAACTGGTTATTAGTGCTCGAATACGATTGGCTTTCTTGGTGATTAAGCTAACCAACAGTCACAATTTTCCGAAGCGCCTATGGTATGGACGTTTGCCCAGTCTGCTATAATAATTTGACCCCTCCGATCGCTATTCTTATCGAATGCTCACATAAATTCTGCTACATTTGCATCAAGAGATGGGTAAGCTTTGGCAATCGAGCATGTCCAATGTGCAGAACAGACTTTGACGAAATAGGCATATTGCAAGAACCCAAAGGGAAAATCTCAATATATGTGAGTTCGAACAATAAACCACTTTACCCTTCACTATTACTAATTTCGCCTTAAAAATAACATTTAATGCCTTTCAACATTACCAAAGAGTAAAAGTGTTTAAAGTTTAACTTTTTATAAAATTCTGGTAGCAATAGACTGCGAATTTTATCAAAGCAGTACAATAAACTTTAGTTCACTTCTTACTGTCAGAGCCGGCCAGTCGGTTGATTCATTTGAACGGTTGGCCATTTTATTTGACTTGCTTTACCATCATGAGATTTCAGACGAGAATAGTAATTGCACTAGAATCATTGTGGAACATATTGGTTGAAAATAAACTCCTCATCTTACCTTCAATGCATTAAGCGTCGTAATTTTTCAATAGAATCATCTGTTAAACCTCTGTACTTCGTCTGCTCAAAAACTCCAAAATGGTTCCATTGTAATAAGATAGTTATATTGCCAAAATTAGGCGATTTTGGTCTTGTGGACCATATATATTGCACAAAAGTTCTGCTCTTTTTTGTATCGTTACGTTGCAGCGGATTGCTACGCTAGTAAAGCCTAACCGACTGAGAAATCTCTATGGCAGATTCTCCAACATCTAGCTAGATTCCCAGAAAAAGCTATGCTATAGCCCAGCTATAAGGGAAACAGACATGATGCACGGAATACGTTTATTCGGGGCGTATATTGATAGCAAAGTGTCATGTTGGCAAAGCGATTAGTAATCAGATAAACCTAGCATAATTCGACTGAACTTTAATAGCTAAATATTTCTGAGTAGTATTCTACAGCAGGATTTCTATTTGGTCATTGATGAAGTGTCCCACAACGTCTTGAACTCTTTTTAAAGCACGAGAAATTCAAATGGAATTTCGCTTTAAATTTTGGCTTTCACGAGCCATTTCCGATTCATCTAAGAGAGGCAGAAATAATCTAATCAAAATACTAACGAAACCACTCCTGTTAGATTTAGTGTGTGTGTGTGTGTGTTGTAAATTAGTGCAAGCTAAATAGTCTGAGGTAGCATTTTCACTGACCTTTGATTAAATCAGCACTTTAGCGCACTATCTTTAGAGAGCGAAAGACGAAATAAATTCGTCTTCTTCTATTTAATATCTTGTAAAGTAATGTGCCTTGGAAAGGCCATAGAAATTTGGCTACTTTGAGATCTCTCCAAGTTGCATGTTTCAACGCCATTAAATTTAACTTCCGAAATGTGGCCTGTAGGTAAGATTTTAGAAATTTAACCGATGATATACACCACCATTATTGGGTCAACTAACAGCCATTCCAAAATGTATGTGTAGGCCGAGGATTTGCTCTGAAAGGTTAGGCTCTATCTCCAATCCGGTCAGTTTTAATGATTTATGCCGATTAACTATTTATCAGGTCTGTCCTTCTATTATCTTCTGATTAAAGCTGTTATGACTTTACAGAAATAAATGGTGTGGTGTGAATTAATTCAGAAATATTCGATAGCAGTCCAAAAGGAATACTTAACGGCATGTAGTACAATTGTACTCACATCCTTGTTCACATTTTTAATCCCAACAGTCGCCATCACGTTCGAAGTCCCCTTCCATCTTACCAGAGGTCAGGAGACCGATTCTGCTGTAGATCCACATTCATTAATGCGGATAGCCAATCCCACACTTGAATTTTGCCTTAAGTGGGTGCGGGTGGTAGGAGAGATATTGTATTTCACATTTCAATTTTATAAAATCTCTTCTATCAAAGACCTCTGTCGTTTAAAATTTTCTAACAGTACTATTATTTAAGTCTAAATATTATTTTACTAACGAAGAATTTTCTAGCATTTATAATTATCACCTGTGGCGTGCGATAGATTTACCTTCACGTGGTGCACTCTAGGCAACGTATACTCATACGGCAAAAAAGTCTATTAACAGGCAACTGACTTCTCAATTTAAACTACCATGACCCCACCGAATGTCATATATGACCACTTCCACAGTACTTACCTCACCTTTTTTCTACCATTGTGTATGTCTCTATTGCAACTTCGAAAAACTCTTCTGTCCCCCCCCCGCCCTTTTAACTATTTTTTCACTTTTATGTTCCTTCCCTCTGCGAATCCTGAAGTCGACTAGAGGGCTAATGATAACTATCAGAACGTCTGCCATTTGATATAAACAAATACATAATTATCATCTGCAATGATTGCGTTTTTTTCAACAATTTAGGAGTTGCTATGTCCTTATTCAACGCCCGTTACCAGATCAAGTTTTGATTCTTCCCATCTCACAACCTACGAGCTTATTGGTCTCAATTTAGCAACCGGAGGACCTAGTTCTAAGCATATATCCATTGAAACTGATTCGGCGGCTTTAATCGATCTTTCGACGAATGCTCTGCAAAGTTTTCTGCATCACATACTTAACGTCAAGGCATATGCATCTCAGGTTGGTATTAACTTTACACTACATAGTCATTAATCAAGTTGCTCATAGTGACACCCCTTTTATGTATATGTTTTTAGTTTACCTAAATTAACTCTCTCACCGTTTTTGGCTGTGCATAATCAACATTGCTTTAACTATAGTTCAGAGATATAGGTTTGACGCGAGCGGCTACGGAATATCTTCGCACAAATTTACTAGAACTGAGGAAGCACTATGTGCAAGACGTGTCGCCTTTGTTTTTGGTGCCTTTGTTAATGGTATGCTATGAAATGTGAACGATAAGGCTAACAACATTTATCCCCCACCCCTCTTATCCTTTGCTTCCATTTCAGACAAATAATAATGTACTTAAGTGCGAAAGTACTGATCCGAATTATATACAGAATATCATGGAGTATTTGAATAGACTGCAAAAAAGGGCAGTTGAATTGGGACTTTATATAATTAACGTGAGTTAACTGATTGATAAATGCGTTAATTTGTAATGGAAGTGATGTGTAAGCAGCCGAAATCGCTAATTATGGCTGCCGAAGCCTCACTATAGAAAGCCATCTTTATTCTGTTAAAATGTCTTTTTTGTTACTTTTTACTGTCTCAGTATTTTTACCACTCATTGTCCAAGGAAGAGTATGAATCCCTGAGCCAATTCTACAATGGAATTGCTGTATAAATTGTATATTTGAAGACACTATCGAATGAAGAGTGGACAGCTAATTGATGCCTACAGAGACAATTCAAAATAGTTTATACTTTATAGTTAGCAAATAAAATTTTACTCATGGTTCATTTTGAGCATTAAAGGTCGAAATTAAATGGGTTATGGCATGGAAATAGTTAACCTAATAAAGGGGAAAATTTTACACAATTATTAATGATAATATTATCATTAAATATGCGACTTTAAGGCATATAGCAGTTGTCCAAGACTTAGGAAAGCTAAGGCAAGAAGTTTGTGGCGGATTGTTACACTAGTAAAGCCTTGACTGACTCAGAAATCTCTATGGCCGTATCCGCTAGCTAAGCTACAGCCCAGCTATAGAGGAAACAGACGTATCTCACGGAATACGTTTATTCAGGAAGTATACTGTAGATAAAGTGTTCGTCCTAGTCAAAATGGAGGTTCCGCTTGAGCAAACACAAGCTTCTGATTGGCCATTGGGTGCGCGCGACTGCGATCACGCATAGGCGATGACGTGTCCACAACTATTGCAATCAATATTGATATTGCTGACCAAATTTTTTCCGCTAATTCAGTCTTGTATAAGGTGAAACAACATAACGCGTAACGTTAATCGCATTGCTTGTGGTAAACCTAATTTCTAGAAAAAAAATATTTAAACAAAGCATAATGGTAAGAGCTGATTGGTGATGAAGTTGAGTTTCAAAACCGGTTGTGCTTAGCTCTTCACTCTTTCGGGAAATTATTAATTACTAGGTCTGAGTCAAATTTCCACACGCTATAATTAATTAATTACCAAGTAGATAATTACTAATATTACTAATTGGGGTCAACTTAAACGTGTCTTCAAAAAAGTTTAAGATAATAGAAGCCCTATGTGCTTTTCTTAAATTTCATCTGCATGTTACCGAAAGAAAGTAAATTGTGTCGTAAATATGAGGATATTGAGAACTGCTAAATTCTCTCACTGGTGATGGATTGATAAAGCTAACAACTAAGTCATTTTGAGTGCATGGAGTTTTCATACAAAATGTTAAAAAAACGGAATTTGGTATGCAATCTAAAGGTTTCGTGCATTCGTAGCATATTCTGCCATTATTATGTAAACCATGTGATTGGAGTGTGCGATAGACTTACCTCCACGTGGTTCACCTTGGGCAACGTTTACTCATACGGCAAAAATGTCTATTAACTGGCAGTTGACTTCTCACTTCAAACTACCATGACCCCACTGTATGTCATATTTCACCACTTCCACAGAACTCACCGCACCTTTCATCTACCTTTGTGCCTGTCTCTTTTACATCTTTAAAACCCTCTTCTGTCCCCCCTCTCGACTTATTATCACTTTGATGTTCCTCCTCCTCTTTGTAAAGCCCAAAGTCAGCTAAAGGGCTAATGATAGCTATCAAAACGCCTTCCATTTGAAATAAATATGACAGCTGTGTGATATTGATTTGACCCAAAAAGTTGTAATGAGGTTACGGGTGTCTATCCACTGAGGCGTTATATCTTTTGAATTTTTAGCCGATCTTACGCAAATAAGCCTTGACTAAATCTTGTCAATACCGAGGTATAAGTTTGTTCCCGAGATTAACAGGTGGGGAACAGATAGTATGACGTAGAAATCATTTATCCAGGTCATGATGTCAGTGACACAGAATTTGGTCATTAAATCCAATTTTGGCTACTACGATCTTGCATTGACTATTTATTAGCTGAAAGGTCTCTGCACTGGCGATCTCATTTGCTCCTTTATGATTTTCTGTGGTTCAGCCACATAATCACTACGCTCTCTACCATACACAATCTATCCTCTAGATGTTGTTATGGGACTAAAAAGGTGAAAATGATACTCAACAACAAATTACTACAAATAATCGGGTTACACGCAGCTGTTCAATAGGACATTATATCCTGTGAACTATTTAGTATTTTCAAGAGATCTCATATTTCTGTTCCTGGGGTGCGCAATAGACTTACCTCCACGTGGTGCACCCTGAGCAACGTATACTCATGCGGCAAAAAAGTTGACGTCTGACTTTAAATTTCTATGGGCCGACTATTTGTCCTATTCGACCCCTTTCACAGTACTCATCTTACCTGTTTTACGCCTTTGTGTCTATCTGTCTGTCTCTTTTACACCTGTGTATCACTACTCTGTTTTTGTGTCTGTCTCTAACATCTGCAAATCATTAATCCCTCCACCCTCTCGACTTTTTGTCACTTTGATGTTCCTCCTCCTCTGTGAAGCCCCAAAGTCAGCTCCAGGGCTAATGATAACCGTCAAAACGCCTGCCATTTGATATAAATAAATAAATATTTCTGTTCCTATCTTGCTAGACTTATAACGAATCGGAGTTTTTGAACTCAGATGGATGGATATATTAGGCCGAGAGAGGCAATAAGAATAATTAACAAAATGCAATTGAATGAATGCATAGTTCACTAGAGTCCCCGAATTTCATTATAAGCCGGTATAGAACAAAGTAAAAATTTTCCTGATTATATTAGAATGTAAGTCAAATCATGAATTATGTAATATCAGTCAAAATTACATCTTAACGGTGCTGTTAACGGGAGTAGATTTGTAGGGCATTGGTATACGAACTTATGCTCACGGCAAACATTATTAGTAATTAGTGGAGTGTCCTGCCAGTATGACAGCACCATACAGAATGCTCGGGTGGATAGGGTAATCGTGTTAGGGTTGCATACTCCACAATACGCCACCTCTTGAGTGTCTTAGAGAAGAAAACTCGATAATTGTACAGAGTGTGAACAACACCTTTCGAGAGTGAAGCAGGTGTATTAGGCGGTCGTTTTTCCCAGTGAGTGATGTGCCATCGGAAAGAGGTTGGAATGGGCAGAGTGGGAGCTTAATATATAGGGGGGGGGGGGGGGGGGTTATATTAGGGAGGTCAGGGTGGGGTGTACATATAATTAGTATTCTCAGTAAATGAGTGATGTTAGCTGATGGTAATTTTTATGCATGATGGTTGTCCCTTTTGGCGGACAGTTTGCCGTATAGTAGACGACGATGGAATTCGAGAAAACATTTAGAGGTTGATGTGGACCGTCTCTGAAGTGTTAGAGTTTGTTTTCTGCCTTTTTTTGGTAAAGTTGCAAGGCTTGGAGGTCATCTTATGATTCTCCAAGGCAGTTAATGTTTAGAGCTCCTGCGTTGGGTGGATTTTGTTTGTTTGGAGCAATAGGCTTTGATATTTCTCTTTTGCTCTTGTTTTATCTACTGGTTGAGGTAGAAGAATATTCTGGGAGAAAGTTTTAGATATCTCTATGTATGGAGTTGGAGGCATTCGCAAGATCTGGATGTTTTTGAAGAGCTCTCGTGTATCAGTTTGGAAGAGCCCGGAATCCTTTTCATTCGTTGGATTTGCCATCATTGCGGATTGTTGGCAAGTAGGCTCAAGAGATTCTGCCATGTTCAAACCTTGGTGTTTGAAAATACAAAGAGAGGGGAGTGGTGAAGAAAAGTTTGGAAAATGGTTGCCTGTCGTATGTTAGGTGAGATTGCTGGGTTGAAGAAAGTATTCTTCTTTAGAACAGGGAATGATGCAGACATCAGAACCGGTGAGTTTTCCTTCCGAGGTAGCACTGTCAACTGGCATAGTGAAGCGTCGTAGAAATTAAGTTTTTAACTACATGGACCAGAGTAGAGAGCAGAATAAAGGCAAGAAGTGCTAAAGACATTTACACTAGAAGCAGATTCCGTAAACATCCCGTAGTAGTGAAAAAGGATGAAGGGTACAAGTCGAAGCCGTGATAGTTGTTGGATAAGGAAGAATGTCACAGATGTGCGTGCGGAATAATAAAAAAGAGTGGTGTCAGTAAGAGATTGAATCTCAGCTGATCAGATCATGCAGGGTGAGAAAATATTTTTGGACTTAGTAAATCACATTGTAGACACCAATTCCGTAATAGATAACTGTTTGAATAAGCCTTGACTTAACATCCCTAAACTCGTAACAAAATATCCTAACATGGAGAGGCTCCGGAAATGAAACAAGCTACCTCAATGAGATAGAAGAAGTAGATGTTTGGTGAATATTGCGTTTAGCGGGCCTAGGTTTACAACAAAACCTAATGAGTCTTAAGAAGTGGCCAGCTGAGTAGTCCTCTACATGCACAGCCACGCCCTCTAAAATTTTCGGGTTGGCAGATTTATCCCGTTAGGATAGCGTACGCCATAAATTTGCCACGTTTCACACAATAATTGAAATGGCAGATTTCGTAATATGTCATAGAGTATTCACTTGTTAAAACGACACAAAAATATTTTTACCAACAATGTAATTAAAATATTATTATTATTAATTATTGTTCAATTATTAATTTAATTAAAAATCAATGGTAAATGATTAATTCTATGATATCTTTCGACATTTCTTGCAATAGACGATATTTAAACAAGTTATAAGCACTGCGCACCATTTGATTCGTCTACGTAATATCGTGAAAATGGTCTGTTTGCATAGGGAAGATGCAAAATTACAATCAATACACGATGCTTCACAAGTTTTTTGCGTTGTATGCTTAGTTGAAAATTTGACTGACAAAAAGAGGCATAAAAAGGAACGTCTAGAATATGGTCAAAAGTGTCTTACCATACTAAACCAACAACCTACTAAAGCTTCCACTCTAAATAAAAACAATGATTTATTTTTCACGGCCTTTGAAGCACTATGGAGTAAATGAAGTTTTTGCGCTAACTATTTTAGATTTATACTTGGTTGAAAAGGACGATTGGGCATCCCTTTTGTTGAATAGTATTTATTTTTTGTTTTAACTCAATTTTAGTCATTTCTGCACTACTTTGTCATATTCTAATCGATCAAAATGTTATTACTTTAATCTTGTCACCGCTCAGGCTTGAAATGGTTGGATATTGGAAAACATTTTCTCACTTTATTAGAGTTCCGATGAAGATGAAATAAACGAAAAATGTAATGCTCTTATCTTACTGGCAGAAATAATTGAAAAGCACGAAATAATTTTCGAAGACGCACCAGGTAAGGTTTGTGCTTTTAAATTGCATTTTTAGAACTTATTCTCCATTGTATTATCAGTCAATTCCATCATTCAATTCAACTCCTGCTAGGATGTTCAGCCTATTGCTTGGGTGTTTTTCTTAGTCATATCAATAGTTTGGACTACGTTCCTACGTTAAATTGTTGTGATACCCTTCTTGATTGTTTATGTTTTTCGCACGAAGAGGTTAATGTTGTGGAAAACGTTTTCGGTATATTCAAATTTTAATTATGAATGTGTCCATATTATTCCATTTTAGAGTGTGTTCGCAAGATCATGAAATTTCCGGAGGCATTAAATTGTGTTATTACTAATTCAAAATTTCCAATGGTTTTACGCTTGAATCTTAGTTCTCATAAACCGGGTTGCCGTAATTCTGCCCTCTCTATTCTTATTTCGTTGTTAACGGAGGATAAAAGTGATAATATTGCTCCGTTTCTACAGGAAATAGGTACTTTGGGTAGGATAAATCCCTTTTGCTATTTTGACCATTTTTCTTTCAATCAAAGATTATGTATTTGATTGTCTATCCAATACACGTGAAGTTGCAAAGTAAGGGATCACTACTTATTACGAGGTTTTAGAAATGCATTAACCCTGCTGAAACTGATGACAAACTCGTCACGTTTTATGACATCCAATGCTGTCCCACATGGTCTGTCTTTCGATTAAGCCTAGCATCACATCTTATAGTTCTTGAAAAGATTTTGTCTACACAAATTGATGGGAAAGATGGAAAAATGCATCGTAGAACGTATATTTCCATTCTTGAAAGCATCTTTATGACGTAAGTTTGGCTGAAATTTTTCACGAATTTTCCATTAGATATACTGGAAGTATTGAAATCTTTTGCGATTTAAGCACAATTGAAAACTTCATCGCGCTAATTCACAAAGAATTCAGTGATTTGGATTCCAATTTCAGCGAAGTTTCCAAATGCTTTTGTTCTTATCTGAGGTATATTCGGCATATTTTTCTAGTTCTTCTTTTTATTTAAGATCTAAACAGCTCTTCAGGCCGTTTCCTCTGAAATTATTCACTGATTGTGTTTTGGCTTATAAAGAACGTTTGCTTCATTCACAATCGCAGTTAAAGTCGATACTTATGAGCAATCCTGATTTGATTCCATTTTCCGGATCAAGTGTCACTGAAACACAAAGAAGGATTGAAGTAGCGATTGTTAAAACCTTATCCGTTGCTATTGATTCTCAGATTCATCTAGAAAAGTCAGTCAAAACCAATTACAAAATATGATTTGTAGTCTGCTTCTCTTTCTTAGTGACGATTTTTGTGGCGAGGCTTCAAACGAAGCTCTCTTGTTTGAGTTTAACAAGGTCCTGAATTCTCTCTACTTCTGCCTACCACTACAACTCATTTGGGTAAGAAATGCTACTATGAATTTCACCTATTCAATGCAGAAATTGTTTACCCGTGAAAGAGCGCCTGTTGGTATTCTTCAAAGAGTACTGATACTCACTCGAAAAATATTGAAAAAGGGATATTCAAATGCCGAAATTATTGAATGTGGGTCAACATGCTGGAGTAAAGCTACCTCCTATCCGCAAACTCTTATAGACAACAACGTCAGAGCTGTTTTCAAAATTACAATCCCTATGGTTATCAATACACTTCTTAGAGCAAAAAATCTGGGAAATTCTACTACAGAATGTACTCGATATAGTGACAATGATGAAACCCTAATGGAGAATGCTTTCGACCCTAGAACCTTTACTCTGAATTTAATCCAGCTGACTGCCTATGTTCTTGCAACTGGGTGTTTGAGCTTTTCTGATAACACATTAGATAATCCAAGTGGTTCATTCAGAAATGAATGTGAGACCTTTTGGAGCCTTGTTCTCGGAAATATCCCCCGAATACCAGGAGCAGATGTGGAAACTGTATGCCTACTTCTTGACGATATATCCTTGCAGAATATTAGTGATTACGAGTCAGATGCTGGAAGAATATTTCCAGCACTAATTATTGTCACCACTTCACTTATAAACTGCATAGAGTTTTCAAGTACCGAAGATTCTGACTTTGGAAATAAGGAAATAGTAATGAGCCTTCTCTTCGGTCTTTATAAATGTGTACTTCGTGCTGGAATTAGGCGCTTCCAACAACTGCCTGTGATATTTGCTTTTGAATGTTTGGCTACGTTTGCGGTAAGTCAGTTTCAAATTGCACAAATTCAATCCTTATAGATGGTTAAACGGTTAGAATTTCAGTGGTCACCCATTTGTTTGCAAGGTAGGCCAAGTCATTCATTATTCTGATTTGAGTTTTAGCTTCGGAATTACTAATTGATGTCCTTATTCCTCAATTATCTGTACAACAAACTTCTCTTTTGCTTGATCTTCCTGGGTTTCCTTACCTTCTGCTTTTAGGGAGACCGACTTGGAACGCTCTAGCTAAAAGGATGGTAAATTATGGTTTACTTTGTCAAAATTCTAGATATACCATTGTCATTCAACCGAGAATTCTGCATATCTTGAACAGATTAATAAAATACCCATGAACTATGAGTTGTTGTCTCTGATTTGGGTTTGTTTAAATTTATTAATTCGCTTTATTCTCTCCTAGTCTGTATGGTTTCCTTTGTTGCCAAATCTTGAGCAACAGAAAGTGGTTAGAAGATTAAGTGAGACCTTTGAGAATGGCTGGAGAATCATAGAGGTGAGTTCAGATCTTTGTAATGCTAAGTTTGCACCTTGTTTACTATCGCAGTCAGATGGTTAATTCTCTTTCGAGTGATTTCCAATAATAAGAGAATAATTAATTTTCTTTAACTTCTTACTAATTCATTTCAGCGATCCAAGGAAACTCCCAAGAGTGTCACACCTGAAAACTCTGAAGACGAAAGATTGTCTCAGTCCGGTGGGGAAAAATTTGCATTGCTTGTAGCAGAGCAATTCATTTCCCTTCCAACAAAATTAGAAGTTCCAGCTAGTACTCTCTTCTATCAATCTGGTAGGAATATTGAAGTTCATTAATAGAGGGGTGTTTTATACTATTTGCATTTTAGGTCCTTTTCGAATAAACCTCCTTCGACTATTAACACTTGTAGTCCGCTTGGATAAAATTTTTCTCAATCGCTTATGCCTTGGTCGGTTTATCGAAACAGGTATGTCCACTTTTATGTACATTTCTGCGCTCTTTAGTGGTTTCCCTTCTAACTGATATAAGATGTGAGCCATCCGGAAACTTATTAAACCTTCTTAGAATTCTCAACGCTTGTCTGCTAATGGCTGATGAAGATGGTATAAATCAAGGTTAGTTGTGTAATTACCTGTTTTCCTACTGAAATCATTTTAGTAACGCCATATATCCTTGAGCGACTAACTGCGACAAAATTACCCTGGTTATATGCTCGGAGACCACTATTGAAGATGACCAATTCTCCGCTAATGGAAGAACTTTGTGTACTGGGAGCACTCCTTATGTTTGGAGAGGGTCCAAATAAACTTTATACAACAATAACTCCATACCGAGACAACGACAATGGGGGAATCTTTTGCGTGAGCCATTTTATCTCCATTTAAGTCCCACAGCATTAACGCATAACGAAAGGAAGTTGATCTTTGCTCACAACTAACCAGACATCATCCATCCATTTAGTGAGAATGGGTTACTTTTTCAGTGGTTCGTTTGAGTTACTTATCAATCGTATTTAGACCTTATCGAGGTTTGGCATTAACTTGTGCTTCCTTGAGTAGACGTGGGTCTAAAGTGGTCTTCCTGGCAAGTTAGAAGCATACTGTTCATTTCCTATCCAGATTTCATTTCGATTAAAAAAATAAAGCCTAAATTTATTCTTATTTAGTATTTTTCATTTTATTTTCCCTATATTCTCCTTTTAGCCAGTATTCACCATTTCTGAAGTCCTGCTGCATTGCATTCGAGGAGGGACAGTGGCGATGGTTTCCCAAAGAGCGTGTTGCTCTGCAGCCCTTTTACTAATATATGCTCCCAATGGCTTGCAAATGGGACCCTGGCCTTCTTACGAGGAGTCGCCAAAGTTTAATTTCTATTTAAAGGTTTGGAGCGCTTGTCAAATGCATGCTACCAAAATATCCGCCTAGCCCATTTTTTAATTTATCTTTGGCCTGATCTGGCTTTTTGACAGTACTGGCCTAACGTATACATTTTCCAAATAGTACCGCTAATATTA
The DNA here is from genome assembly GCA_900617975.1 of Rodentolepis nana. NCBI lineage: Eukaryota > Metazoa > Platyhelminthes > Cestoda > Cyclophyllidea > Hymenolepididae > Rodentolepis > Rodentolepis nana. The sequence continues at coordinate 19,376 of UZAE01012272.1, forward strand.
GGCAGCCTTTCTGTGTTGATGGTACACAAGTAGTATCAATTGACTCTCATATATCGACTAAATCGATTAACTATCTTTGCTGGTTTTCTCCTAATCACTAACGGTCGAATATACTTAAGCATGGAGCTATGCTCCTCCACATTCCATAATGATTGTATTGAAAATTCGGCAAATACTTTATTAATTCTTTAATTTTTAAGTTGCAGGCATCGGTTTATTCAAACTTGTTGGATCCCACATTAAAACCATTTCAAATATTACTGTCGTCTCTGCTTGGACGAATGTTGAAACAATGCAGCCAGGAGGCTTTAGATCAAAAAGTTCCGAAAAGAGGTTAATAGCTGAAAAAGTCCTTTTTGGATATTAAGCTCCACTTATCTGTAAATTAATTAATTACTCGTCTCTTTAGGGGCTCTATTTGGGGAAACTATTTGGAATCAACTTGTCTTGGAGAATTTGCTGCTTGAAGAAGTTGATGAGAATGATGAATTGCCTTATTCAATGTCTCTTCTAGCCTTCCTTGCTGAGGTTCGTTCTTTGTTTTGATTAAAAAGTGTTATTTGGTTTTAAAATAATCGGGTACTTCGGCTCAATTTATTTCAAGTTCAACCGATTTCTTCAGTACAGCAGTTTAGAGAATACAAAGCATTCGTTAATTGTGTGTTCAAATTTAAATCATAGATGCTTTTGGAGGTGGAATTATAGTACGTTGGCTTATGCTGAGTCGACATGGAAAGGATAGTGCATATCTACCTTCAATAATTTAAAGCGTTCGTAAGGTACTGAACGCTACACGGATAAATTGTCCACTCAAATTGATTATCCATTCGGACTATTGCATGCATAAGAATTCAAGTTTGTGTCATCCACTTCGATTTTGAATTTGACGGCCAAACTCATCTCTCCTTTATGTTTTGTAGCTTTTGGCAAACACTCCCAAACTCCTGATTACAAGTTTAGTTCCACAACTCCTCCAAGACTTAGTTGTGTTCTATGCTCAGCAGCCTGCAGACCCAATACCACCTGGTAGTCCATATGCTTTGCTTCAAAAAATTGTTGATGTCGTAAGCTTTGGCTTTTCTCTTTCAACTTTTTTAAAAGAGCAGCTTAACATGTTGGTTTTGTTTACTCCTAGCTTTCAAAGAATGAGGCCGTCACATTCCTCACAAACACGTCAAGAAAGGCCATCAGGGAGAAGCTCCATATGGAAGGATACGCACCTCAAGAGCCTATTCTACCATCACTGGGAACTTACAGAAGATTTCTACTTCCCGAATTATCAACAACATTCTGATATGGGCTTGAGAATCGTTTATATTTAATAACTTCGATCATGCATAATGCATTATCCTTTTATATGAAATGGTCTGAATAATTGTTTTTTTATGTGAATAAAGCAAATAAAATAGTTATTCTAAAGAGTTGTTTTGAGATATAACAATGTACTCTTATTCACTAAAAGTCATTAGGAGCCTTTGAATTTTAATTGGGTTAATTGCTGTTGATTGGAGCCTAAAATACCGTTTCATCTGAAATGGTAGAATTGCTTCCAACGTTTGAAGAATTAGAGCTGTCTTGTTATTGCTATGAAGTGCATAATTGTTTGCCAATTCTCATTAAAATTTATGTCAAAGTTATCATTACTAATACTAAAGCACTCCACACTGCATTCAAGATGACATGTCCTCAGGCCAAAGATAGGGGGGAGGTATATTTAAGCTACTGACTTGCAATTATTGTATTTAATATTGCAAATTAGTCACATAGGGCAGTAATTTCCTACAGGTAGTCCTTTGTGGCATATTTAAAGTGAAAATCAGTCCCTCTCTCGTGGACGTGAATAACGCTTTGTGGATTTGAAGTGGTCAGCAGCAAAAATGTTTAAAGATTTACCTAGAAACGAGCCTGCATAATTTTTAATTCCTCTTTTAAGTCCTTGATCTCTGTGAGTTGATAGCATGAACGCTTGTGAAGTTCAGGGCTATAAGTCGTCGAAGCTCCTTGAGGAACTTACATTGAGTAGAGTGAACAACTATGACGGTTAAAAGCTGCTAAAATGGTTTTCAGAATGCGTGTACCTTGCTATCACACCCTTCCAAATGAGGAAAGAGTACTCCACTTGGGCGATGAAGTGGTCAATACGAACATTTGTCAAATTGGAAGTCATGGGGTAGACACTTATGCGAGCAAATTTAACAACAATGCTAACCAACACCATTGGCCAACTTAAGAGAACAACTTGTTAGTAGAAGAATAGTAAAACCCGTTAAGCGCTATGATAATTCAAAAGGTGAGGGTATGCGATGCTGTCAACCAGTGGACCTTGTTTCAAACTCATAGATAAATTACTACCTAATTCAGCTCTATTACCATCGACCTTAACCGCAAAACGGAGAGAAGACAAGACCGCGATGAGCAACGTTAATTAAGCTCGTAGCAGGTACCTCGAGAGGGTTGAATTTTAGTTTGGGATGTTGATGTCTTGGATTTGTATGTTTGCTTCTATTTTTATATTACACGCAGAAAAAGGTCAAAAAGGAAACGAGAGAGGGGTTCATTCGCCAAAATCGGCTCTGATTCAGATGCCACGGGAAGTAACAAATGGTAACCGCAACGTGAGTGAATACAATTGAATGGGACCCGGAGTATTAAAGAACTTTCACTTCATCTACATCTTTGAATCATCCCACTATCTACATGTTTAAAGAAATTTTGTTCTTTGCAACATGATCCGGTTTCTCAAAGATTAAGCACAAGCCTGTGCCATGCAAAATTCGATTCAAATTAATCGAAATCCACTTTCTTCTAAGCTGATCAACCAGGAAACTGTCTCGGCAAATTACTAGACATTCCGCTAACACTATGTTGGCCCCTACATTAGGCCAGTAAATGTAAAACTTAGAACGCTTCAACGCCCAACCATCTAATGCCGATAAGTCGAAAAACTGGGGAATACCTCAACACATCGAAAAAATTTGAGACTAAAAAGCGATCGATTGGGGCCTGCTCGCAGTTTTAACACCTAAAAAGGAAATTTGCAGGACGTGTTGCATCGTGAAAGTAAGAAACGACACACAAGCCCTGTCACTGTGCGAAAACACCCCTATTTCAATACGTTCTTATCCTCATTCACACAACAGTATAATACAGTCCGAGTCGTTCCACAGCACTTGATCTCTACACCTTATTCCCAGGCAAAACGATCCAAGTAACACGAGGAACATGTTCCAAAATCAAAAAGGAAACATCGGAGTAACCCATGAAAGAGTACTGTTTATCGTTATTATATTGCTAAATCATTATACACAGAGAAAACAATATCAACAATACACTCACACACAGATATACCAGGGGTGAGTATAAGATTCCAGATTTTTACATACATATATGTGATGAGCATGCATCTGTTAATATAATAATTTCAAGGGAATAAATAAAAATTTAAAAAGGCGGTGTATGAAGATAAGCAGAAGCAGCAACACATCTGGAAAAAGACAGACAAGTTACCCTAAAAGTCAATACCAACAGAGGGGGGGGGGGATTACAAAAGGAGATGAGTGATAGCACATAAGCGAACTACATTGCCTCCGAAGGCCCAACAAAGACAGGACCTCGACACACCCGAATATCTGTGTAAGGACCATCCTGGAAGAGTCGTACAGAGCCCTGTTTTCGCAGGAGAAGCATGGTGTAGAATTTAGAAGCTGCCTGTTTCTTGTTATTCCCCTCACACATTTTCAATAGAGAGATGCCACTTTCTCCCCAGCCATGTTGTGCAATGTGTGCCCGAAGACGACGCAACATATCCTTGGAGCGTTTCTCCAATCGCCTTTCCTCCTCAATCTCCTCCCCTTCAACAACAGTGGCAGCGTTTCCTTCGCCATGGATTTCACCAACTGAGGGTATTGCTGGCAAAGTATCTTCCTCCTCACCGCCAAACTCATCCACTAAACTTCCACGTGTGTGGGGAGCAACACTGTGGTCCAATATAATTCCCTACAGAGGAGAAAATAAGACTTAATTGCAAAATTACTGCAACTCTGTTTATGCATGAACTATATTAACTAACTGGCGGAAGACCTGCTGGGAAGAAAAAGGTAGTACAGCAAAGCCAATACAATCCACTATGTCACAGAGTGTATTAGGAGTACTAATATATGCGACCTATTAGATATAAGTAAATGCGCTTTGGGAATGTTATAGAGAACATCACATTAGTTACTGATTTCTGAATAAGGTAAATACTAGATTAATCAGTTGATTTGGAGAAATAGTACAACCACCACAATGAAATTGTCCTAGGAATTAGCCAACACACATTATTCATTATTTAAAGTAGCAGTACTCTACCTGTGAGGCCCCCGAGAGAACAGAAGGGGGTTGGAGATAGTGGGCATCGAGGGGAAATCCATTGTCATCATCTATATCGTCGTCAGAAGCACCGGCGTGGTGGTGATGCTCCGGAATATCCGTGGAGCGGGAAGTTGTTGCCAAGAACGGGTCGTCCAGGTTGATAAGAGCACTTTCGTTTATACCTTAATAGATAGAATGGTTTTTGTGAGGCAATTAACTATTAAAATCAAATTGTAGTAAATGCTGCAACCCTGGGTAAGAACCAATTAAACAGGTTGATAACATAACCTGCATCCGAATAAAACAAAATCACGTGCTACTCATTTACAATAAGTAGAATTTGCTTCTAAGACCCAGATTTATTAACAAACAAAAAACTAAACGCATTTTTAAAACAACCTACCCCCAGTGAAATCGCTAAAATCGTTTCAAACAATCAGAAGTTGCTCATTTATTACAAGCAGATGGCCACTTCTAAAAAAAATCACAGGCCAGCTAATATAACCCATACAAGCCCAAACATACCCATCAGAACATGATGCTCATTGTGCATTTCAGCCACTGATTTATCTCCATGGCGAGAAGGATAACCAGAAAGTGATTCCTCTGGAATAGCATCCAGACCCAAAGCTCCCTCTTGTTGTCCATGATGCTGCACATGTCCCGTGTGGTAGCCAGACCCGGAGAGGAGATCCTACGTAGGGAAAATTGTACAAAAGTTTGACCATGTAAAGTAACAACTACTGATGATCATTACATTAGATCCGAAAATCAGATACCGAATATCAATTTAGAAAAATTATAACCATGTCAGTGGACTCACTCTGGGAGTAGCCGCGGCAGACAGTAATTGCTCTTCAATGGCCGAGGTGCTAGCACTGGGGGCTGTTGGGCGGAAAAATAGATGGGGACGACTATCATCGGTTGCCATGAGAGCAGCAACTGCAGAATCCTGTCCCTCTTCAGGCTGGGAGCGAAGATTTCGGGTGAACATGCGTTGAAGAACGCGTGACGGTATGGAACAACCAGGGAGAGTGAAGAGCTTGTCCAACCCTCCAGTTTCCTTCATACGCATTAGACGTTTGGTGGGTGGGGCCAAGTCAAGTTGGGTTACAATCTCAGAGGTGTCCTGCATTTGGGTTTTCATCAATTCACTCGGAATGGACTTCTGCTCATCAATGATCAAACGACGCTTGCGTTTTGGGGCTCTAAACAGAAAAGATGTGAACTTGGCTTAGATAAGCGAAAGGACCAAAAATAAAGCACACGCAAATATTTCACAGCAGAGAACCCATTAAATTTCAAGTATAAGAAATCCCGCTCTGTCAAACTCACATTGTTGAAAAGAAAGCTTTCGTGTTGATTACAAATAATAAAGCTACATTTATACAGTGCATTCCCTTTCCAATTAAGGACACCCACAAGCATGTTAAGGAAATCACACGTTAACACAATTTTAGTTAACACGATTTTATGAGAAGGAATGATTACGTAAATCAAAGCAGAGAGCGAGAGCCAAAAAGGTTTCAGACAAATGCCAAAACTTTAAAAAGAGCAAATATTTACAAGTTATAAAGAAATCACACATCTCTCAGGAACTTTCTTAATAACATGCCACTGTCCGATCATTCCATGTAAGGTCGGGATCAAGACAGGTTGTATCCCAAGATAGATGGCAATTTTCAACCCTTCAAACGGCCGATTTTGAGATCAGAGCTAACTAAATTAAATTGGAAACTTGTTCAGATCAGAGAAGCTTTACATCTTTATGGGGACTCTACACCAGATAGAGCGGTCATTTATGATTTGATTAAACGCCCAAAAGAGAGAAGAGTGCAACTTGATGACAACCCCCAAGTAGGATGGAGAACCACCACAGCAAGAAACCCAGAAACCATCTCTTGTGCAGAACCTAATTGGACAATATCGATGAGTCACATTTGAGGAACTTTGCCAATGAAGTAGAAATTGCTCACACAACAGTGTTATCAATTCTCGTGGAAAATCTTTGCTTGAGAAAGTTCCAGATGGGCACGGTGGGTTCCGAAAGCGTTGAAGGGACAGCAACTGATCCAAAGAGCTTTGGCAAAGATGGAAACAAATGAGGATAATTTTCAAGCACTGGGGAAGAAACCTAGACATACCAATTTGGTCTGGCGGTAGAAATTCAATCAAATGAGTGTCATCCAAAGGGAACATTTGCGTTTGCCAATTTTAAAGCTGAAAAGTACGTTAAGAAAGCCATGGCCACTATTATTAGGATTTAAGATGAGTGATATTTCTAGAAGAACAGAACTGTCACCAACAATTATTATGAAGGCGTTTTGAAGTTGAAAACACACCTCCCCGGGAAACTGAGTAGCCAAATTATGCTTCATTATGACAGTGCCTATGCTCATTCCTCAAGAACTATCAGCGACCTGTTAAACGAATTTCAATGGGAAACACCTCCACAACCTCCTTATAGTTCACACCTAGCTCCCTCAGATTTTAGCTTCAAAAATTAAAAGAGCACCTTAAAATCATCCGATTTACGTCTTCAAACAATGCGAAAAAATTTGTAATTTCATGTTACCAGGGTTAGACCCCAAAATTCTACCATGGGAGAATTTGCGGGTAAAAAATATAGATAGCAAGTATATATAAACTACAATGGAGCCTTTGTAGAAAAATGAATGTAAGCATTTGTTCAATAAGTAAATCGTGAAATCAGTTTGAGAACCTTTTGACTCACTCCCAATGGCTAAAATGGCTTCGTCTATTGACTTCATTGTTCATAAATTTTTTGGTGTGTATAAATCTCAAATGCTTTGATACTAGCGCCGTTCAACATCCACCTTAAGTAAAAGAATTCTAAGAAATTAGAAACGAAACCGAAGGCTGGTAAAAAATCGTATTCCGTCATACAAATGGACCACAATTAACCAATATATCTCGTCGACACATTCACTCGAGCCCAAAGATAACTTTCCCGGCAGATTCGATAGCGCATTTTAAGACATTGTCAATAAAACGAAAATTCGCCATAAAAGTCCCATGTTTTCTTTCCTTTACCCAAGAAAAGCGCTAGAACATATCATACTACCTCTAAATAATAACGAATTCCCAAATTAAACAAATATTAGGAAATCAAGATTACTTCCACAATTGAGTTGGTGAATGCAATCATTAAAGCGAAGGCTCTAAAATGCATCTCCTCCTCATACACACAAGATCTTTATTCAAATACAAATAAGAAAAACTGACCTTTTTGATTCGGCAACTACAGTAGGCACATCAATAGGCATCAATGCAAAGGCTTCCGAATTTGCATTTTGACCAGAGGTAGTGACAGCACCAGGTAGGTTGGGAATAGTTGAACCTATTTGAGGCGTAGCCCCATTGCTTTTAGGTTGGCCAATTGTCGTATCCATGACGTCGACATCCATTACGCTGCAATCCTTGCCATCATTTCCCACTAAACCCGGCTCCCCTGATAACGCTAAACCTTCGGCTAGAGTCGCAATATGGCTAGTTGTAGCTGGATCGTCAAACAGAGAAGGATTATTGAAAATCGATGGCTCAATATCACCACCGAAACTACCATCTGAGGCACCGTCTACAAAGAAAATGTGAAGAAACAGATTAGAAACATGCACAGCCTTGCACTTACATAGGCCTTGCAGTCGAAATGTCAAAAGAAATTGACGATACTTATCTGCCTTATTTACAATTAAATAAAAGAACAACTTTGGAACAAATGGCTAAAAATTATAGACTAAGAGCTACCTCGAATGTTGACAATTGACCATTTAGTAACAACAGCAAAATTCAATGACAAAAATGACAAAAAATGATGATAACAAGCGCTTATTAGGATCTTTTTCAATTATCCCGGTTACCATAAGCTAAGATGATTGGCCAAACTGTTAAAAGAATACGTAAATATAAATTAAATATTTCAAAGACATGATCGTGGGCATTCAAAGCATTAAGATTAGAAATCTCTTATACCATTGAACACTAAAGTTTTTCTCCATTGAACATCCAGATGTTTCAAAATTAAAAAGACTAAATTTGAAACTTCTCACCATAAATTGGTTCGCCAAAATCATCATCCAGGCCAATGTCATGAGCAGGAGTGAGAACAGAACCACCCTTCTCCGACCTATCCTTTCCACTACCAATCAGCGTACCATCTGCATCAATATCCGTGCGAATAGAGGGCCGATCGGTTTCACGAATTGAAAAACGTCCAGATGCATCTGTACCACGTCCGTAGACGCTCTCATAGCCAGCTTCAGCACCACGCAAAATTTCCCGACTTGGCAGATCTTCGAATGCCGCGTCGCCAAAATCATCATCAATACGCCCTAAATTGAGATCACCGAAATCCTCTCGCATAGTGATATCCTCGGGGCGGCTCTGGTTGATATTCATTGAATTCAGATTTATGGCACTAAAGGGATTAGTAAAACGTAATTAACTTACTTCAACGCAGCCATTGTGGCTTCATAATCTTGAATATTTCCGGGAAGATTGATCGCTGCAAGTGCTGCCTCACGATTGGAATCTTCTGGCTGATCAACAATACCAGGGCGAAAGGATGTCTTGATTTTCACGTAGATTTCATTGCAATCTGCCAAAAGATACTTGGCTTTACGTGAATAAATTCTAACAACACCAAGTAGAAGATGACCCGATGTTCTAAGAGCCATCTTTAGCTTCGGTTCCAAGATGGCTTCAACACTGGCATTAATATTGGTCTCGAATACGTGGGCACGGGTAAGTTTTTTGTCCCAATGTGCTGCCAACCATATACGAGAAAATGGACCCTTTTTGCTCAGAACAAAGTGAGCGTAGAACATCCCGCGATCTAAGCCTTTCTAAATTTTGTATGTCAAATGTGCCTGGATGAGAAAGCGTAGATAAACAATAGTTTTACACACTTCTTAAATTTAAGTTTAATACTTATTGAAAGTTAGTTAGCTCATTTATATATATAATGCTACAATTTGAGTATAAGCAATATGACTTCTAATAGTTTCCATCAGTGGGAAAAAATTGTCAATTAGTGTTGCGACATGACAATAATTGCCGTGTTGATGGAGCTGTAATTCAATAGAGTAAATCAATTTAATCAGATTATTTTAAAGTTATTTATTGTCGAAATGCTAACGCTTTATTCGAATAATTTATTCATCTAATATGCAAGGTATTCAATCATCTAACTTTGGACAGATTTTCTTCTTCTAATAAATGGTGTTGTTTCTGAATAATTTCTGGTTAATATAATTTAGTATCATATTACGATTCAGCTACTTTTAATCCCATGAATTCACTTGCTAAGCTGAAATTCTATATACTGTCAGATTCGTCCACTTTTACTTCCTCTCCCCATAATTACCATGTTTTATCACCTGCCGCTCCTTTGACTAAACTTCTACACAGCAATTCTCCTTATTTGTTTACCTTCTATAATTCATTTAACTTAATCTCCACTACTTAATAAGCTTACTTAATAACAAATTCATATGCTTGGTTACTTTACAACAGTGGTTTTGCCGTAATAGTAGCCTTAATTTAAGTTAGATAACTTTTGATGCTATCTTGTTTGCTCCTTAATTCCAAATCTTTTTCATATTCCTTAATTATTTTACTCACTTTTTTAAATTTTAATGGACAAAGGATACTAACTACTTACTACTAACTAACTAAACTTATCTTATGTGCTCAACGCGCTCAGCTGCCAGTCACCATGACAGTAATCAACGATGCATCGGAAAAGGAGTCTAAGGAGAAAACTTTAATCCTTGTTGTTTGCTATGCAAAATATTACACACCTACAAAATTCATTAAAGTTTTCCCGCGAAATATATTTTTATCCACTCAATAAATATCACCTAGCTTCAACTAATTTTCACTAATTCAGAGATGTAAGTGAGAAGTTGCTTTATTTCCTAGTCTTGTATTACTATTGACAATGAGATTTATTGGGTGACTACATAAATTATTAGACTGATGAAGATAATGAAAGCCTTGTCAACTCTAGCGAATGCATGTTCCAGTTAGAAAACGCGTGTTGATTAGATCCATGAATTTAAACAGGGTATGAATTGCTCATCCCACACAGTTCAAAAGCTTTATTTTATCGTCTTCTTAATTGTATATTTTTTCATTATTTAATTCTGCATCCATATTCATCTTGTGGCAGGAATAAGTTGGCATATTCATTCTCTATTGTCGTGATGCACATCACAAAGAACATGCTTTATTTGCTCCCACATCACTAGTCTTGTATCTCCACCTATAAAGAAAGGATGAGGACATAATTTTAATCTTATTGGAAATCACTCCATATGATTATATCACCTTCATTTCCCATAAATGTGCATATATATACTTCTGCAAGAGTGGGGTGTGAGATAGACTTACCTCCACGTGGTGCACCTGGGTAACGTATACTCATCCGGTAAAAGCCCATTAACCGGCAGTTGACTTCTCATTTCAATCTACCATGATCCTACTGTATGTCATATTCGCCTAATTCTACAGTACTTACCTCACCTTTTTCCTAACTTTGTGTCTGTCTCTTTTACATCTTTGAAACTCCTCTGTTCCACCCCTCCTTCCCCTCTCGACTTTTTTCACTTTGATGTTCCTTCCCCTCTATGAATCCTGAAGTCAACTAAAGGGCTAAAGATAACTATCAAAACGCCTGCCATTTGATATAAATAAAATTCTGCAAGAACGTGTGCATATCTATTTATTAGAAAGGATATTATAAACAGACAAGCGAGTGCATTGCTTCAGAAGTATTAAATGTTTTTTATGGGAAGTGAAAAGGAACTCCAATAATAAGAATAGGATTATTTGTCGATCTTCTCTCAGCTAGAAGAGCTTATTTCGCTGCTCTCTAAAGAATGTTTTTCAGAAGGTGATGCTGAATCTAGTATTAGCACTGGGAACGATATTCTGAGACGTGTGATAGAGCGAATGCATTGAATCCCTCTTGGCAAACATTCATGCATAAATTTCCCATTTGACCATTTTTGACCTAGGGAAATGAGGACTGGAATTGGTGGGATTGGCTGCTTATTACTTGCCTGCAGTCATCATGTGCATGGAAGCATGATCAACTTACCGAAGTCATGGCTCCGCGGAGACTTCTCTTTTCATTTCTATTGGAATATGATGGATCAAATTAGAATTTAGGGTTGGAGGGTTGAGAAGATTTTCATTACTGTTGCAATGGTATTTTCTAGAGGAATGCTCTGAGATGGCTATTCACAAGCCACCCATCTGCAAAATCAGAATCTTAATAGACATTTAAGTCAATTATAAACAGATAACCTTAGTATTGTTGCAGTACTGCGGTAGCTGAAACTATAGTCACTAGATTAAGTCTCTTCAAACCAAAGAAATAGGTGTACTCGAAAAAAGGATTAAAAGTGACAAGATGAAAGCTAGCAGCTAACGACCGCGAATAACGCTTGAAACGTCAGAAACTATTCAGTTAAATCAAATGGCAGGCGTCTTCATGGTTATCATTAGCCCTTTAGTTGACTTCAGGCTTCACAGGGAGGAAGGAACATCAATTTGAAAAATATCGAGAGGGGGGAACAGAATAGTGTTTCAAAGATGTAAGAGCCAAACACAAAGGTAGAACAAAGGTAAGGTGAGTGCTGTGGAAATAGTCGAAAATGGCATGGAGTGAGGTGATGGTAGTTTGATGTGAGAAGTCAACTGCAAGTCAGCAGACTTTTTTGCCGTATGAATATACTTGCCCAGGGTGCACCACGTGGAGAAATCTCTATTGTAACCAACCAAGTTATACCGGTAGATATAATCTCTATCAACTTCTAGCTACTGATGCATAAAACTGACCTTTTTTCCGAGGGAACTATTCCAATATGCCAAATGGGTTCGTTCAATTTATGCTTTCCTCTTAGTCACCGAGGCTACTTAAGTGATATATATTTCGAGTTATGCATGATATAGAGACATTTTGTGTAAAAGTCACTATGGATTCAATTTATTTATTAACGCTTTATAGAATACACGGAGTTAATTCATTTTCCTAATTGGATCTCAATTAATAAGCCTACAACAAATAACTTCTGTTGGTTAGTTGCACCACTGGTTAAAATTATATTTCTTTAATAAGTAAATCAACCTAAACAAACAAAGTAATCCGATTAATCAGTACTGTTAGGACATCGTATTGACGACAACCACATTTCGCCACATTTATACTAATTTGGCTACAAGGCACTAAATTATGATTTAAAATAGTAGAACGAGGATAAAAGCTTCATTTGGCCTTATATTTACTCAAATATAGTTTTAAAATCAATTTCGCTGCATATACCGATTCAAAAGATTGTTGTAGTCTAATATGATAAGCCAATGAAATCATTGCGTGTATTTTGTCGGATGTTTTTATTGGGCAGATATTTGCCGCATAAATCGAAATTTCATTTAAAATGTGGTCTTCTGCAGGTATTCCAAAACTACTAAGATTTAAAATCTAGATTTTGGGAGTTTCAGTACAAATTCTGATGTAGGTGGGGGATTTTTCAAAAATTTTCCAGCTGCAGATTCTAAGGTATGATTACTAATATATTCAAGATGTTCTCCCTCTTAGAAAGGAATGAACTCTCGTGGTTTAGTACCTTGCACCTGTGCTGAGATCTGTTCAGCTACTCAAGACGGCGATAAATTTGTGTCTTCTACAGGAATTCATTTTTCACAGGTCACACTAGTTGGTGTAGTTCGTTCCGTGAACGAGTCATCAACTCGCTTTGATTACGAAGTTGATGATTATACCGGTCCGTCTATTCTAGTTAAGCAGTTTGTTGATGATGAGGTAGGCTGTGCATTTCTACACTTCATAAATGTCACAGGATTCGTCCACTGAACATGGTGGTAGTCGTGCTATTCGTGAATTGACATATGTCCGTGTCTATGGTCATGTCCGCAGTTTTCAAGGTACCATCAATGTCGTCGCCTTTAAGGTAGTCCCAGTTACCGACATGAATGAACTAACTTGCCACATTCTCGAAACCATCTATGCTCGAATGGTTCACGCGAAATCAAATAACACAAATTCTACGGATATATCTTCTAAGGATGTATCCATGATCCCTGTTACTAATATTCGCGGTCTGACGGTTTTACAGTCACAAGTTCTGTCTTGTGTGCGAGCGGCAGTTGATGATGATGGCATAACCATCAGTCAGATTTGTGAAAAATTACGCGGTGTCCCTGAGAGACAAATTAGGTAACCTTTCTATGAATAAAGATCTTATTCAATTATTTTTGATTCTTACCTCCTTTCTCAACTTTAAGAGATGAACTGGACTTCCTCAGTGCTGAAGGACACGTTTATTCAACTGTGGATGACAACCATTTCAGAGTTACCGAAAAATAGTCCAATTCCTCGAACGCCCCCGTTTCCATTTAGCTAATATTGTAATAAAAGATTCAGCTTTTATTTAATAATTTTGTATCCTACAATAGGGCTGTTTAGATATATTCAACCCTCTTACATACGAATAAACATAGGGAAGTGAGAGTAGACAGTTGGAGTGTGTTTTGTCTCAGGATTCGGAAATGGGAGTAGGAGAAGAGTTGGGAAGTAGAATTTGGGAACTAGTTTCATCATTATCGGAAGTTTTCGATTGTTCAATTTGCAGTAGAAAGGCTGGGCTGTCCTCTTGTTGGTGTGCCGAAGGTTGTTGAGCTTCTTCACTATTGTCACGGTTCATAGCGTCATTCAAGAGTGTATAGAATTCATCAGCAGTTTCAGGTCGTTCAAGCTGAGGTGAAATGGAAGTCGGGAGTGGCAAAATGTTTTGCTTCAACTCTGTACCCTCTTCCGTTTTTTCCACTATTCCCAAATCATCTTCGGGATGCCTGATTGATGGACCCGGTTCATGACTTGATTCATTATCTCCTTCCTCGTCATCAGAAATAACAATAGGATCATTAGGAGTATTAATCTCAATTGGCTCTACTCGCCTTCGTTTCCTTCGATGTTCCCAGTATTCAAGGAATTCCTGAAACAGAGCAGAGATTCCTTCAACCCTTATACTGGGTTCATTTGTTGTAACTCTAGGAGTTCGTTTCTTACAACAACAGCAATGCCTCTTATGGGCACGACAACAGGGAAGATCACTCGTTGACGAAGTTGTTGGACGAGTTTCAGATAGCAATTGCACATCATCACTACTACTACTACTACTACTACTACTGCTGTCTTCATCTGAAACGACAATAAACCTTGAAGAATAGAGGTGCGAATCATCAGGTACCCTCAGCTGCTGAGAGTTATTATTAAGACTTGCTATCTCTTCGGCGAATACCCTATACGTATTATTGTCGGTGATATCATGAAGAGATCCTAGTTCAATTGAGCGATTTGTGAATGCAAAAGTGACATTAGCGAGACGCTTAGTGAGAAGGCGGTGATCAAAGGTGGAAAGACGACCACATATCCCATAGCTCCTGCCCATGTCAATTAACTCGATCACGGATGTTTGAGGACTCAGAGAATGGTAACGAATGCACATGAAAGACAGGAGTGCCCGAATTCCTTCGATTCGATGTTGCGCAAAATTCCCATGACTAAGGATACTTCGAGGATTGAAAATGGAAGGATCTCTTAACGAGCAACCGATTTGTTCCAGGGGTCTTATTGCATTTGAAGAGGCTGGTGGAGTATAGGGACTATGGGTAGCACCGGTAAGCTTGCGGAATAACCACTGCGCAGTATTTCTACAGATATCATCGAAATTGTGTGCGAATCGAGTACGGGTGCCACAATTAGCGGACGAGTAGACAGCATTACTCAGGACGGGATCACTACGATGACGAATTATGTCTAAAAATATAGCAAAAAGTGCATTAGAAAAGAATGTTCCGGTTTGAACATCGGATTCCTCTATTGGTAACATTAATGGCTAATCATTAGAAATAATTAACTATTAGATTGAAAAGCGAGTTTCTTAATCAAAGATTCTTACCGGGATCTTTGTAGAATATATCCTTTATTGCGCCTTTCCATAGTATTACTAACCGATGTCCAATAATAATTGCTTAAGGCATTCATTGACAATGAGAAGCGCCTTATCATAATATTAAGCTCTAATAGAACTATAAAATGCGAGAAATTATCGCATCATACATGGTTCGGCAATGGAAAGTCCCCCTCAATTCTTTTGCCCTAAACACACAGATACCAAGGAAAACCAGGAATGAAGTTTATACAATGTCATAGTTATCAACACGTCATTGGCAAAAACCGGACTGCCATAGAGACGAAACAACAAAAAGTATCAATTTTCGTTTCTAAAAAATTGTATGTGAACGTCTGGAGGAGAGAAAGTAATGGGGCTTGGGACTACCGAAGAAGCCACTGATTCTCCATACCCTATCCCAGAATTTTACAAAGGACTTTTTGAATTAGTAATTGTACGCATCTTTGCGAACCAAGTAGTGAAGACAAAGAAGCAGAAGGAATTAGATGCACCAAATTTCTCTACCTTTTGCCCGACCTACAATTTCGTTCCACCAGAGTTAATTGGACTTAAAGTATCAATGCATCGATGGTGGGTACATGTATGCCATAGAGCAGTAAACTCCCAAGTGGAATGAATGTCAAATCAAAAATAGAGATATATGAACAAATGAGTCAAAGGGAAAGTAATGAGATAGAAACAAGAACAGTGCAAATACTCTTATGGGGATGCATCGTGAAGCCAGTGCTTATGAAGTAGGTATTCTACCAACATTGCCTGAAAATTATCACGACCATTGAAATTTAGTGTGACAAGAGTAGAGATCACAGATACGGCAGAGAAGCATAAAGAGAGAAGGAAAATCTACTATTTCTTTCTCGTCTTTCCTACTTAATCAGTTAAAGACAGTCATGAAACAAGCAAGGTCAACAAAATACCATCACGAAAGAGTGAAATCTCATCGTAGTATTGATTCACGCTCCCATTAAACCGCGAGAACTGGATAATCTCCCAAGCAAATCGTTGCAAAGTGCCACCTGAAAGAAGTTGAAATATATCATCCCCACCAGCTGTATATCTATCAATGCGTCGAATTTCCGATGCCAACTCAGCAACACTATTCAGACGATATGGATTCGCATGGATACACTGAATAATACGACGTGAGAGATTCTTCACGCTTCTCGAAGTAACACACAAGGCTTGTGATCCAATTGGCTTGCAGGCCACTTCAAGTGCGGGAGCATTTCGATAAGTGGAGTAATCCAACCAGGGAGCTAGGTATCCAATTTCTCGACGGCAAAACAGCTCTAGGCTTCTAATGTACGTACTACGGGGTTGAGAGTCGCGTAGTTTGGCTATAACCTCAAAAACGGTGCAAATCGGCAAAGTGGAGTTGGTTGGGAAGGAGACCAATCGATTCACGTAGGCCAGTCTTCTTAGAAGGTCGGGACTCAGTGGCGATCTTAAAGCATGGGATGTTAAAGCAAGTAAAGCCTCCGCTCTTGGATCAAAGCCGTGAATTCGTGAAGACAAGTCAAATGCGCGAAGTTGCCTAAAACCAAATTAGAGAAAAGATTTTCGTAATGTGCACTTAGAAATTAATTGCGAGCATTTATAAATGGCGTTAAACGTTTCCCATTTGCTACAGATAAAGAACTTAACACTTGGTTCGACATTCGAGACTTCCAAGTGTCCTCAAGACCTGTGCGATCAAATAACCTGAAGTTTATTGACACAAGACACTTGAAGCTGTAGGAACACTGACTGATTGACCCGACCAGGTTAACTCAACTAGTGACTTGAATCATAATATGCATAAACCTCCTCTCTAAATTCAAACAGTATTCAATTTAAGACCACTCCATCTCTTCTGATCTTCTTTCCCTCCTTAAAACCTCTGCCAATACAATATCTTGACCGCCGCAATTGCCTAATCTCAATCCAACTTTTATTGCAGTGAAGCTTATTAGAACGTAAAGCCTGAAGAATAGGTAGGGCAGTAAATTGGACACATGATCATTGAAGTCCTCTTAAAAAGTATCCTTTTTGTAATGCTAAATTTGCGATAGACTTACCATACGGCAAAAAAAGTCTATAAACCGGCAGTTGACTTCTGAGTTCAAGCCACCATGACCCCACTGCATGTCATATTTGATCACCTCCATAGTACTCGCCTAATCTTTTTCTCTACCTTGATATCTGTCCCTTATACATCGGTGAATCACTCTTCTGTTCCCCCTCTCCACCTTTTCTCACATTGATGTTCCTCCCCTCTGTGAAGCCCGAGGTTAGCTAAAGGGCTAATGACAACTATCATAAAGCCTGCCATTTGATGTAAATAAGTATTTTCGGCATTGTAAAAAAGAACTGTGATAAATTAATTTACCAGTCGGTAAGAGCTGTACAGAACAAAAAATTATCATTTTCGAAGTGAAGAAATCAACCGCTTTTTCTCTCTTACTTGCTAGGCTACTTCGAATACTAATCGTTATTGTGTCGTAAGAAATAACAGTAATTGTACAGCTACAAATGCGAACTAATCACTGTCATCTTAACTATTCCTCTATTATGTAAACGGATAATACGTATAAACATACACGGGATTAAATTCAGGACCATGAGGAGACTGAGGGCCGGCTGCTAAAATATCATGCGCGAGGGTAAAAAACATGTGAGGACTGCTTGAGTGGATATGAATGCCGCTGGGGATGTGATGAGGAGACTGATGAGAACGAATTTCGTACTCCCGAAAATCCGTATCGGAATTAATTGAATGGATTATTTTCTGCGCAGCGGCTTTACACAACGGACAGGTGGGGTTGATACGAACCCATCGGAGAATACATTGGTAGCAGTAGGTATGCATACACGGTATGAGAAAAGACTGATTCACTTTTCGATCCCGGCATATCACACATTCATCATCAGGGTCAATGGGGGTCATATCGGAGATATTTGCCATTTGATTATTATTATCACTTCCATCTGAAGAATTATTATTAGTGGTAGTTTCGTTAGCCAAAGAAGCGCCTGTGACAACCTCTTCCTCATGATGCACCAAACGCCGTCGCATCTAAAAAACATGACATTCTCAGACTAACTACTCACTACTTACAACGTTAAAAGCAATAGAACCGTTAGCTTACATTCATGGACGTACGACCGCGACCTCGCCTTCGGGCAAAACGACTGGCATTAGCAGTCAAAATTTCCTCCTTTTGGTCACTCATCGCCTTAATTACACAAAGAAAGAATTAATCTATTCAAATCGAAATATCGAACAAAAGACGCCCCAAGGATAGGGTTAAAAAACAGCACTTTTAATGAGAAAGAAAAATTAGGAAAGAAAATAAACCAGTCTGTACAAAAGTGGGGAAACGAGTGAAGAAGATGAATGAGCTAACAGTGAGGAAATAGGGAACTAAAATCCATCGACCCAGGGGTTCTCTTCAATAAACTTTGATATAACCTCTTTCATGGCTAAATTAGGAATCAATTGTTCTTGGGTCAGAGGTTGACGTGTAATTGGATCAAAATGTCCGACCCGCCGCAAATGAGCCTGTATTGATTCCCGTTCATAAGTGATACCACTGGGGGTGATAACAGGATCCTGCATCAATTCAAAACTAATTTGCCCACAGAGATAGTCGGGAATTTCGCGTTTGGCACGTCTATCGTCAATTTGAGCGAAAATCGCATCCAAATCTCGTAATCTAGCAGCCGTTTCTGCTTCAATTTGACTTGCTGTGAGAGGTGGCTTGCGAATGGATACTTGGACATTAACATCTGTAATGTCCTTATCATCATCTTCAATAGTTTTATTCTCGCTAAATTTCTTCTTTGAATCTTCCTCTGACTTATTCGAATCCTCACCACTAACGACCCTCAATAGCCGCTTTCCATCTTCAATGATAAGTTTACTCAGATACGACTGAAAGGAAAGTGAACATTGGAAATGAGGTTTCAGGTTACCTGAAGTTCAATTTCTTCTTGCTTGCGTTTTTCATCTAACTGCTCAAATCGTTTGCGTTTGGCAAGACGAATAGAGGCGGTAATATCATCTCCGAAATTTTTGTGAGTTTCGAGAGCTAGAGAATGTGTTGTTGTAAGCTTTGCAATGGCCTCATCATACTGGCCGACTGCCAGATGGCATTGACCAGCAAAGAAAAAGGCCTTCAAATTGTTCGGATCTAATTCGAGAGCGCGTCTACAAAAAAGTTAAAGTATAAATCGTGACGATTTAAGATAAATCATCAAGTATAAACAAAAAGTTGAATAACATACCGACAATCGGCAAGCGCTTGATCATACATCTTCAACTGTAGATAGCAGAGAGCCCGATTTGAGTAGTACGTAGAAATCGAACCATTCTTTTTAATCGCCATAGTGTAGCATTCAATTGCCCGTTTATTGTCAGAAGCGGCGAAGAAACGATTCCCACTGTCCTTTAACTCTGAGTGCGACATACGAGAAAGGTCTAACTATAATGAAGTTGAAAGTGGTGTAAGCGGCATCGATTAGGAATTATAGAGCATTTATGATTGGGAAATAAATTTGGCAGTTGATAATTTTGAAGATATTCGCCTACGTAAAAAGGTGAAGCATCAATTAGGCAACTACCACACTTTAAGTAAGACTGAGCAAAAGACGAATGAAACTACGGAAAGTAAGAATTCCCGATTTCAATCTGAAACCTAGGGTGCAGTGTAGATAAAAATTGACCTCTAGTCTCTTAACTGGTATAAAGGTAACAAAGAGTACTCTGTTTGACAAGCTTATATCCGCCAAAAAGACGTTTACTGAAGTTCAATGATAAAAAATTAAAAAAGGTAGTAAAGCTATGGTAAGAAAAAATCTACATGAATAATAAAACAACCAAGATTAAAAACGCGATCGTTTTGATTAGAGACCGAAAACAATTTACAACTTAAAGAAAGACAAATAATGACTCACGGGTTTGGTTTTTTCCATTTTTTAATCAAGCAATTAAGGAGCTCACTTCCCAATAAGTAAGAAGTGCGTAAGGAAAACCGAGGACGACACGCCCATAAACGACAAGTTAAATATTGTCACAAATGTTGCTCAAACGGCCCGCAAATATTTATTAATGCGGCTGACTAATTTAGTGGCTTATATGGAATTTGTAAAAAAATAAGTACTATAACGCATTGTTAGGACTAATTTTATTAAAAAATCATAATTATTTCTTTTTAAATGTGCTTAAAAATGTACAATTTTGGCTTAACATGATGCGCACAATTATGCTTACAAACATTGCTATGAGTGTTGCTTAAATTTAAAAAATTCCCGAATAGCTAAAATTCATTAAATGCCGTTTAAGCAGAAAACTATCTTGGATTAATTCGATTTCTAATGAATCATTAACCCTATATATATATATATATATATATATTCATCATTCACAATGTAACATTCTAGATTCTTCGTTATTGATATACGCATTTTAATTATGTCCTATTTAGGACATTTGTATTATTTGACTTTTCCATTGTAGGTAGTTCTTTTCTACCGCCTTGTTAGGATTCATACTAAATTCCTGAATATAATTCACAATTTTCCTTCAGTTCAACAAATTGCGTTCCTCTAGTTGAGTTAAATCAAATTTACTAATTAATCTATAAAAGGCATATGATCTGTTCTTCTATTATTAAACCAAGAATTAAACATCGAGTTAAAAAGTAGTGATCTCGGAAATTTACACTAAAGGATTATTTTCTTCTTAATGGAACGCTTTGCTAACTGACAGCAGATGTCAATCAACACCAGACGATTATAAGTGACGGATTGGTAATACGATCTCGAATAGAATATCCACAGACACCATAATTACATTGAGACGTAACTGATGTTAGGCAAATTTATGCTTTACCTATGAATCCACATTAGCTACCAACACATTTTGATCTCTTCTCGAAATCCTCCATACTGATGTCCTGACATTTCCTATTTCATCTACTAGATCGTAGTGAAGCATCTTAATTAGGCTAACTCTTTAAACTTCCATTTCAGCAGCTGACTAAAATGTAATAGAATTAAGTTTATGAAATTTGTCAACTTCCACTAAATATGGGTAATTTTAACCTCAATGTCAACTGTAACCCGCATAAGAAGTGACTGTTCGTAATAAATCGAATTGGTCTCCGAGTCTATTGAAGGCGAGTGTTATTTAACACAATGTTAGAAGAAGTAGATTTTCAGTGTATTTTCGTGACTATTGATATTCAAATGCCCTAATCGATAATGGAAGTACTTCTAAATTTGTATTTGTACCGGCACATGCTTTTTCAGAAAACATATTCATTTCACTTGCAATAAATGAAAAAAAATAAATCTTAATGCCTTGTATAAACCACAGGCAAAATTCCAAGGTTAGCTAGGCTGAATCAACAGTATTGAGAAAAGAGATAATATGGGGCTCCTTGTCACAAAACTTAGTCATTAATATAAGATTAGGGCTATACTGAGGCGACTACTGATCGCTCGTCTATTGAGAGGTCTTTGCACTCACGACGTACTTTCCAGACTGCTCAAGTGCGTACGAGATTTCTTCGTTATGTCTCGGTGATTTAGTTTGTTTATAAGGCTTTCTTCGACGTGCACGTCCCCTTTTTTGTGCCCAACCAAGGTCATGTATCTACCCAAGGGATTTTAAATTGACGCTATAATGAACAAAACTAGATTATATCCATTAGAACACTAACCCTTCAAATGGAGAAATAAATCAAGATTGAATACATACATAGGATTGAATTACAGGGAGGGGGGAAGTAGGTAACATTTTTCAGAAGATTTAAAAGATGGAAAAAACTTGCGAATATGGTAGGCAGGCGACATTTTGATGGCCTATTTGACCAGCTACTTGGGTGAGAGGTCTAGGCTCTGGTGGGCGGTTTCAGTGGACACGGATCTGTTGGTACCAAGTCAAGGGTAAATGTGGGCCTGAGGGAAGGTGACTAACGTAGGAGGTATGCTCACACAAAAATTAGAGGAAGGGGAGGGAAATCAAGGTGATTAAGATGTGGATTCAGCGTAGACTTCGAAGTGCTTGTAGATAGAGGCGATGTAGCTCATTACAGGAGCCCATTTTGGGCGACGATTGGTTGTCATTTCATGTAAATCCAATGTAGTTGGAATACCCAGGCTTTCAGCGACTTTAAAAGCAAGCTGAAAGAATGAAATATGCCAAAATGTAATACGTTAATCAAGGCTCATATGTAATTGTGATACAACAAGGAAAAGAATGACATTTTAATTCCAAGCAAACCTTACCTTACTATGCTACATCTCCATACTCACAAATGCCATATAGTTGTTGGACAACTTCCAAAATCGTAAACTACTATTAAAAGATCAGTTAACTTCTAGTTATAGCTAGGTAGCCTCCGGTCTGTAAGTTAAGTGCTTCCTTAGGAGCAAAGCGCGAAGAATATCTTACTTGCCAGAAAAGCTGAGAGGTGATAGTTTGCGTATAACACTCTCCCTCATTAAGTATATTGCCTTTTTTACCTGGGTTTTCCAAAACTCCTCCCATCCGCAAGAGCGGTTATTTGGAGTTGCAGTCTTACAGTTTTTCTCCATTTGGGACTGAAGCTTGACTCCCCCCCCCCATAAAGGATGAGTCATTCCTAACACGCAATACGCTCTTAGGTGAAACATGTTCCATCTGTATTATCGTTCATGAACGCTTATTCGGGTGGGCGGTTATTTTTGTTCCAAAATGTAGTTTCATGAAAGGAATTTTGCGTCTAACCGCCCTGGGAGGATTTTTGGAAAACACCAGTAATTGAGACAACTGTTGAATGCTTATGGCTAAATATTCTGAAGAGGGAAATAAAGAAATGTGTAAATAGTTGAATTAACGCACCTTTCTAGTTACCTTTTCCTTCTACCGACAGATCAATAAAATGTTAACTATTGATCAAAATGCGAGAAGAAATAGTCGCTTACTTCGAATCTTTTCTTCTTATTCATTTTATACACAAGCTCAGTCCAATTCTCGGCAATCAATTGGGGCACATATGTGTGGAGAAGAGCACACAGTGCCAGTCCATCATTCCAGGAAAACGAGAAGTTCATCACTTTCACGCCTCGATAGCGTTCAAGTCGATTTTGACACCACTTAAGGAGAGCTCTATACTTTGTAACATCTCCATTACGGCCTGCTAATTGCCAAAGGTGATCAGCAATAGGATCAGACGCGATGTGGACATTGAAGTTTTCAGAAGGTGGGTGAGATAGAACAATGCTGTGGCTACGTGAAGCAGCTGAGATCACTGCAGTGACAGCCTCTTCTTTGATTGCATTTGTAGAAACAAGATTATCTGCTTTCTTGCTGAAGACTGAGTTTGTGTGGGTGGTGGAACGATCGAGTTGAAAATGAGGAGTGGAACAGGCTGCAGTACTGGGGGCTCTCGTCTCCTTTACCTGGGAAGAAGTAGAGTTAACTCGAACTGTAGTGGACTGAATTATACTGCTTCCGGCCGAATTCAGGCGGGGCTGTGACGATATAACATGCACAGCTTTGTGGGTGGAAGAAGAAGCAGGGGACGTTTTGGTCTTCTGAACATGTACTGTGTCCTTGACCCTCTCCTCAAACGATTGAATCAGGCTCTGTACAGGTAGGCCAGTTTGTCTGCTATCGGCGGATGATATTGTGCTAGCCGAGTCTTCAAAGCACACAGAAGGATTGAAACCCTGTTTCTGCATATTGGATGATTTCAGAGAAAAGGTGGAAATCGTTGATGTTAATGAAGTGTGGCTGACAGTTCGTTGTACTGGATCAGCATTCGTCTCATCCTTTTCTTTCTGTTTAAATTCGTAGAATTTGATTAACTCCGAAACTTTAGTCTAGAAAGCATTGAAAGTCAAGAGTTTCTTATTAGATCCAATATAAAGGACAAAATGCTACAATTGTACCTTAATGCCAATTATATTATGTATATATTGATTGGTGAAAAAGAAATGGATGATTTATAAGGGTTCCATCGTTGAAATAGCATAATTGGAATAGTTTCAATTATTAACAAATATTGATCTGTATATTATCATCTAACCGGTTGATTTCCTCCTCCTTGACTTTCGGCTCACGTGAATCTTTTTGTCGACAAAACGGGGATGGGATTTCACTATATTCTCATTTAAACACAAGTCAGATTAAGGATAATAAATGGCATTCAATATTTCGATTTTCACTAAAGTAATTGTGGTAGATACAGGTAACAAATTGAATTTGCATCGCAGAGGCATTTTGAACAAAGTAAATGTATTAAATCACGTGACCGTTCATAAAGCTGTTCATTTTACACATCCACAAGGTGACACATAGAGGCAATATCAAAACAGACACTCTAGGCTTTTTTATTTGTCTTACAAACACGTCTCCATTCCTGCGTGTGCAATTCAGTCGCGTAACCAACCTCCACTTCCAGCAACTCCCGCTCTCCACTCGTCTGCTATTGCAATTGTCCCATACGCCGACTGTCCATTTAAAATCCCGTCATTCTACTTTTGAGAACTTCAAAACACCTTGTAAGACCTTATGGGCTTAAGATTCTTAAAGGTAGCAGTGGTTCACTATCTCTAGCAGTTACTAAAAGCAGGAATAAGTTCAACAATCCTGGCGTTCATGCCTTCCCCTGAGTCCATCCAGAACATTTATTTCAAATGGCAGGGGTTATGATAGGTATCATTAGCCCTTTAGTTGACTTCAGGCTTCACAGAAAGGAAGATGAACAGCAAAGGGGGAAAACGTCGAGAGGGGGGCAGAATAATGATTCACAGATGTAAAAGAGGCAGAC
Organism: Rodentolepis nana; assembly: GCA_900617975.1. Taxonomy (NCBI): domain Eukaryota; kingdom Metazoa; phylum Platyhelminthes; class Cestoda; order Cyclophyllidea; family Hymenolepididae; genus Rodentolepis; species Rodentolepis nana. The sequence goes on from UZAE01012272.1 coordinate 44,550, forward strand.
AGACACAAAGACAGAGAAAAGGGTAAGATGAGTACTGCGGAAGCGGTCGAATATGACAAGCAGTCGTGCCATGGTATTTTGAACTCAGAAGTCAACTGCCGATTAATAGACTTTTTTGCCGTACGAGTATACGTTGCCCAGGGTGCACCACGTGGAGGTAAGTCTATCGCACACCCCCAATCCAGAACATCATAAGGATTAGTACAAAGCACAACCTTCAAAACGGCTAATATTTTCTCCAGTTTCGTACTTATTCCTAAAACAACAGATATGAACTCACACAACCTACTGGCGCAATTTTCAGCGAACTAACTTCACTTAACTATAAGCCCTCCTGTGCATTCATAACAATGGTAACGAAAATAAAGCTCTCTTAAAACCAGAATCTCTGTGTAAACAATTTCGTTCCGACAGATTGGTTCCACAATTAGAAAGAAATTTCCTGATCGATATGCTTATTGTTGTTCAAAAATGTTCACCAAACCCTTTATAATGACACTAATATTGTTGATGTAACAGATGCTTGGATTAGAACTAATTTATAAAGTGCATTTGCAACAAATTTATGGCATTAAGACTTGAGATAATTAAATTATCACGTTCTAATTAAGAAAACCTTATTTTACTTATAACAAGTAATGAAGATTAGATAAAAATGATGAAAAAGTCAACATGCCTTTGGAGAAATTGATTTAACTTGAATATTTCCAGCTGCGAATCTTCGAGGACCTTCAGGTAGATAAGCAGGCCCGACTGTCGCCATGGCCTTGCCCTCAGAGAACATGTTCTATTCTTTATACCGCAAGAGAATGAAAAATCATCAATACCACTATCAGTTTGCGCCAAGCGTCTAACTGCCGGAAAAAATTGACCGAGAGTTTAAAAATTTCATATTCATCAAGTATTTTTTTCAAAAAATGCAACATCGATAATCTGAACACCAATTTATTCGTTGTTGCAGAGCGTCACATGGCAAATTAGAAGTGAATCTTTAAGCATATTTTACAATTAATAAGTCGAAATTTCAAAAAATGGATTGATAAGAGATTATTCCAAGATTTATAGAGTTTGTAGATGGAAGCTGGGCACTCAGAGGTATGTAGAGACTAAATACAGGCCATTCGGTGACTTTAATTAAAAAAGGTAATTTCTGACGATTTTATTCTTAGAACTAGTTAGAATTCACAGCGAATTTAGAGTCATTTATTACTAAAGAGTTTCAATTATGATCTGAATTCCAATACTTCGGATACCAGAGCAGAGTTTAAGACGGTTTTGCTATATAAAAATCTCAGAAAACCTCTATTCAACATGAAATTGGTTATTAATTTGCTAAAGAATGACTTTGAATCCCGAGATCAACTCCATTGTTTTAATGCCTTGATAAAGACTTTTTAATAGCATTTGTCGGAATATCAATCAAGCGTTTTGATAGTAATCATTAGCCCTTTAGCTGACTTNCCGGTTTATAGCCTTTTTTGCCGTATGAGTATACATTGCCCAGGATGTACCAAGTGGAGGTAAGTCTATCGCACGCCCCATGTGGTAATCATGACGTCTGGTAATTGGAACAGCTTATATCCTGCCAAAATTTTCCTTCTTCAGAGTTGCATTCAAGTAATCCATTCAACTTCGGTCTATTTCCTCGGCTCATCACCTATTCCTCTGAAGATTTCCATAAAAATTCGATTTGCAGTCGTCTGGATATCGGACCACATTTTTCTGTATTTCAGCCGTCTTTCCTCCCCCCCCCCCCCCCCCCCCCCCCCCCC
>UZAE01012273.1:0-18931 GCA_900617975.1 Rodentolepis nana
ACAAAGGCAGAGAAAAGGCTAGATGAGTACTGTGGATGGGGTCGAATATGACATACCATGGGGTCATGGTAGTTTGAAGTCAGAAGTCAACTGCCAGTTAATAGGATCTTTTTGCCTTATGAGTATACGTTGCCCAGGGTGCACCACATTTTGCCGTATGAGTATGCGTTGCCCAGGGTGCACCACGTTTTTGCCGTATGAATATACGTTGCCCAGGGTGCACCACGTGGGCAGTTTGAAGTACCAGTCAATAGACTTTTTTCCGCATAAGTATACGTTGCCCAGGGTGCACCACATGGAGGTTGTAAGTACACGTTGCCCAGGGTGCACCACGTGGAGGTATGCCGTTTGAGTATACGTTGCCCATTGGTTTATAGACTTGTTTGCCGTATGAGTATACGTTGCCCGTCAATGGGGTGATGGTAGTTTGAAGTGAGAAGTCAACTGCCACAATGGGGTCATGGTAGTTTGAAGTTAGAAGTCAACTGCCTTTAATAGACTTTTTTGCCGTATGAGTATACGTTGCCCAGCGGTTTATAGACTTTTTGCCGTATGAGGTCTGTTGCCCAAATATGACATACAGTGGGGTCATGGTAGTTTGAAGTCAGAGGTCAACTGCCGGTTTATAGACTTTTTGCCGTGTTAGGGTTAGATCAACTGCCGGTTTATAGACTTTTTTGCCGTATGCGCATACACAATGACATACAGTGGGGTGATGGTAGTTTGAAGTGAGAAGTTGTGACATATAGTGGGGTGAGGGTAGTTTGAAGTCAGAAGTCCACTGCCGGTTTATAGACTTTTTGCCGTATGAGTATACTTTGTAACATACAGTGGGGTCATGGTAGTTTGAAGTCAGAAGTCAAGGCATACAGTGGGGTCATGGTAGTTTGAAGTCAGTGGTCAACTATACAGTGGGGTGATGGTAGTTTGAAGTGAGAAGTCAACTACCAGTCAATAGACTTTTTTCCGCATAAGTATACGTTGCCCAGGGTGCACCACATGGAGGTTGTAAGTACACGTTGCCCAGGGTGCACCACGTGGAGGTATGCCGTTTGAGTATACGTTGCCCATTGGTTTATAGACTTGTTTGCCGTATGAGTATACGTTGCCCGTCAATGGGGTGATGGTAGTTTGAAGTGAGAAGTCAACTGCCACAATGGGGTCATGGTAGTTTGAAGTTAGAAGTCAACTGCCTTTAATAGACTTTTTTGCCGTATGAGTATACGTTGCCCAGCGGTTTATAGACTTTTTGCCGTATGAGGTCTGTTGCCCAAATATGACATACAGTGGGGTCATGGTAGTTTGAAGTCAGAGGTCAACTGCCGGTTTATAGACTTTTTGCCGTGTTAGGGTTAGATCAACTGCCGGTTTATAGACTTTTTTGCCGTATGCGCATACACAATGACATACAGTGGGGTGATGGTAGTTTGAAGTGAGAAGTTGTGACATATAGTGGGGTGAGGGTAGTTTGAAGTCAGAAGTCCACTGCCGGTTTATAGACTTTTTGCCGTATGAGTATACTTTGTAACATACAGTGGGGTCATGGTAGTTTGAAGTCAGAAGTCAAGATGTCAACTGCCGATTAATAGACTTTTTTGCCGTATGAGAAGTGATAAGTCAACTGCCGGTTAATAGACTTTTTTGCCGTATGAGTGGGTTGCCCAGGGTGCACCGCGTGGAGGTAAGTCTATCGCAACAACTGCCGGTTAATAGACTTTTTTGCCGTATGAGTATACGGTGCCCAGGGTGCACCACGTGGAGGTAAGTCTAAATATACATTGCCCAGGGTGCACCACGGAGGTAAGTCTATTGCACACCCCATGATACCTATCATAACGCCTGCCATTTGAAAGTACGTTGTCCAGGGTGCACCACGTGGAGGTAAGTCTATCGTATTCTTAAGAATAATTGTTTAGAAAACCAGCAAGGGTTGAAAGTTGCCCAGGGTGCACCACGTGGAGGTAAGTCTATCGCACGCTGTCCAGGGTGCACCACGTGGAGGTAAGTCTATCGCACACACCCCTCCGCTTCCAAATAAGATGTTGATAGTGAAGGCATATTTCCAGGGTGCACCACGTGGAGGTAAGTCTATCGCACACCCACTTGGCTCTCCCCTCAAATTTCAACCCTACACGGATGGGCAACTAGTGATCTTGGTTAACAAAGTGGATATATTTGTGTATGACCTTGTCTTTCTCCTCACATGTTTCCTACTTTCCACTCACATGCGCCCACTTTCCTTTTTTTCAATTTCTTATTGTTATTGCTAGTTTCCCCATTTTCCACTTCCGCAATATTTAGGTCAGGGGTGCACGATAGACTTACCTACACGTGGTGCACCCTAGGCAACTTATACTCATACGGCAAAAGTCTATTAACTGACAGCTGACTTCTGACTTCAAACTACCATGACCCCACCGTATGTCATATTCGACTACTTTCACAGTACTCACATCACCTTTGTTCTATCTTTGTGTTTGTCTCTTGCATCTTTGAAACACTCTTCTGTCCCCCCCCCTCTCGATTTTTTTTCAATTTGATGTTCCATCCCCTCTGTGAAGCCTGAAGTCAACTAAAGGGCTAATGATAACCATCAAGACGCCTGCTATTTGAGCTGGTATTCGATAAAGTAGATGTGCACTGCGTTTATGAATTCTCCATAATGATAATTTCATGTCCTCTTGAAGTGCCAAGTAAACATAGACACCTCTACAACGTCTATCGCCCTCCCTTATTCTTCTAATACTTCTATCAACACAGCTTGTCACAACCGCCTTCTCTTTATCCAATTTCCAACGTGAAGAAAGGTAGAAATTGGAAGAGATTTCTTGGATAAACTAGAGAAATCAGATACCTAGTTGCTAATTCACTTCTAACACCTTACAAATACTTATACATTCAATGACACATGTTGGCGATTACCTTTGAAGTTCGGTAGTTTCATCTCAGCTCAAAATAATCAAGCTCACTCCAGCCAACATCGTCTAGACGCACCTTTCTAAAGTACACGGGAAAAAATACGACGCCTAAGACCCCCTACCTCTCTTTTTACTCCAAGATAGGGTTGTTCCTTTAGACAGACAAGTACACGTCCCAATCCCGATGCAAATTTTCTTTGATGCATACAAGCACTAGCCGCACTGTGGTACCCTCTTATAAAGCACCGCGATACCTCAGAATAAATGAAGAAAAAATAGCCTCAGCCTATAAACCCTCGAAAATGCCAAACAACAAAGAAAGCCGAAAAAGATCTTTGTATTGTAAAATCTGGTATTAAAAGAATGCGCGCACACAGGGAAACACAAACACACAGAGAGGGTAATAGTAAAGAAGAATAAGAGTAGTAGTGATAGGTCCGACAATAGCGGAAGAAGAGGTACTCACTCACGATCTCGCCGTTGTTATTCTCCTCAGGTGCACGCGTGAATTTTATTAATCAGCATCAACTTTGTTTAATGCTAATTATAAGTGGTAGAAGAGTAGGGTGCATGTTTATAGCACAGAATTGGTGAGATTGGTGGTATGCGTATGACTTAGTGTACGATTGAATATTTACAACAAGATGGAGGGGGGGGAGGAGAGGGGGATGTGAAACACGGCTATGGGGACAAGCGTGACAGCAATACAGAGGGGGGGGGGGGGGGTAGATAAATGTATACTTGCCTGCCTTATATATTTTATTGAAATTTGCCAACAAGAGCTTACAAGTAATGAGACGACAGGCTTAGAACAGGAGAGCATAATCTAGCAGGGAGGTTGCACATACGGTGAATATCAAAAAGAGGGAAAAAAGATACATAGAAGAAAGAGCTGCGCGCTAAACACAAGTCGGAGTGTTGTATGTACAATACTTTAGAAGGTAGTAAGGGAAGGGGATAGACAAGCGAGCCAGCTCGGAAAGGACCAATTTGGACGGATGCTTAAACGATTTAAAGAGGGACAGAGATTGGATTTTGCTGCCGGAAAGAGAGAGCATCAGAGGTTCTTTAGTTGTCGTTAGTGACCAAGGGGTGCCATTGCAGGGGGCATTACAGGAGCTTGCCGTTTCCCACTCCTGGAAAGATACAACAAAAATATTTGTTATAAATGTAGCAGCTAATTGATAACCATTTCATAGCACACAACCAAAACTTTCATTAGCAAATCTAGGGATATCTGAGAAATCAAGACAACTTTGAGCAACTCTGACCTGGACAGTCGTTCAATAATAAATAGAAACACTAGATCTGTTGAAATGAACAGAGACAGAATTATTTAATATTCAACTTCGGCATTAAGACACAAAGACTAGTTTTCAAACAACAAACCACACAATAAGTAAAAGCCGTTCTTCAATTTTACAAAAAACTATCTCTTAGCTCTCACCTGATACTTGGCAACGACTCAATAACGTGAGTTATTATACGACAGCTACACAAAGAACTTAGTGAAATTGATTCAAGAGAAGTGAAAGGGGAAGCAAAGAAATACCAGCATCTGCAAACAGGCTATTCTATTTTAGCAATAAGCTTTCACTTAAGTTTTAAAAGGCTAAAGATTTCAATGGAGTTCTAGTAAAAGAGAGCTAAATTCATACCCCGGAGGGCGACCAGGTCGTCGAGCAGGAGATGCAGTCCCGGACACACAAACATCGTCAGGTTTCCTTCGTTTCGCTGCTGAAGCCCCCGCAAGTTGCTGAGTGCCCGGATCTACAATTGCATTAAAACGAGTGGCCCATTAGTATATTCACGCCCCCCCCCCCCCCCCCCCAAAATTAAAGGNTTCCCCCCCCCCCCCCCCCTCCCACAAAATTAAGAGTTCAGTTTTTGATATCTTTAGATTTCCTTTTGTTCATCACTTACGGAATTGTTACTACAGTGCTCGTAGCATTCGTGTGAATAAAACTGCTTACCTTAGAGTGAGTGATAATAGGACTCATTTACACAACTAGAACATTTGTCATAAATGTGACATGTAGTGCAAAGACTCCGATGAAAGGATTCTCGCAGTTTCCGACTTCAAAGCTGAGCTGTCAGTACCTACTATTGCCAACTCAAAGGCTACCACGAAGATTGAATTTAAAGAATGTCAATCATCGTTAAAGTTCTGATTCATGTTATTCAATTCCATTCATATTATTTATAAGAAAATGGAGTGTGCGATAGACTTACCTCCAAATGGTGCACCCTGGGCAACGTATACTCATACGGCAAAAAATCTACTAACCGGCGGTTCACTTTTGACTTCAAACTATCATGACCCGACTCTATTACATATTCAACCACTTCCACAGAACACACTTTGCCTTTTTCTCTACCTTTGTGTCTGTCGGCTCTTTTACATCGGTGAATCACTCTTCTCTTTCCCCTCTCCACTTTTTGTGACTTAGATGTTCCCTCTTCTGTGAAGCCCGAAGTCAGCTAAAGGGCTAATAATAACTATCAAAAAGCCTGCCATTTGATATAAAAAAATTCATAAAAAGATTAGAAAGGATGTCTTATAGTTTGACCAAGTCACGAAAATAGGAATTAAGTAGTTGTGGCATTCCGTACAGTCCTAGACTTACCAAGAGTATCCTCGGGCCTCGGCCGCCTAGGCCTACCCCGACCTCGTCCAGTAGGTCCAACGGTTCCTGAAGTGAGACTCTGATTTGCTCCACCACCTAGCGCGTGATGATCTGTCGAGTCGGGATCCAGGCTCGTTCGATAGGCCTGCAGTGATGCCCACTCCTCGCCCATTGTTGCATTTCGAAAGGCCTACAAGTACGTAGAAAGAAACACCACTACTAATACGACTATTAAATTACAATGTGCAAATTCAACTTTAAGCTATCCATAAACAGGGAAAAAAGAATAAACCGATGAAATTTAGTTCATCCATGGTGCCTATATGGAAAGTAGCCATTAAATACTTAATACCCCTAAAAGGTACACAGACATAAAAAATCAAGGGAGAAACACTGATTCACAATAAGCACAATATAGTAAACCAGATAATAATAAGTAATGAAACGTACTTTGTAGGTGTAATTTGAGAGGCTTCGTTTATCTTGAGATAGAAGTTTATTCGAGAACTCGGCCACAATTTCTAGGAAGAGGAGTCCGTTAGGCGCAGATGTAGAACTTGTACCACTGTTACTAGGCCCGCCAGCTGGCTTTGTCGAGAGAACAAATTGGATTCCATCGAAGTGGAAGGAGACCATGGCCTCTCGAATTTTGATAAGATCCAAGCCAAAACTGAGATTCAGACGGCGTGCTAACTCGCGCAAGGATTGGAAGCCTTCAGTACTGCGTTCCACAAGATTCACTTGACTGGCCGCTTGAAGTTCACTAAATCCAAGCTGCAAGCAGTAGGCAAGCATCTTGGCAGTTTGAGTACGATTTATTTCTCTCAACTTGCCCAGAGTAGACTTCATGATATCACCGAACTCGCCATGAAAGTGAATATAGTGCCGGTAGAGTGGGGCGGCAGATTTGATGGGGAGGATGTTGTACACAACTAACTTGCAAAAACCGGCCAGTTGAATTCGTCTCTCGTGCAGGGCTTCAAACTTCACGTTCTCATCTTCCTCTTCCTAAAAGAGTTATATCATCATAAATTACTTTTACCGGCTTTATTAATGGCAAAGGTGACAACAAAAAAAAAATAGGTCATCATACTAAGCAAGCAAGACCGAAAGTAGCTTACATCCACAAACACAAAGGCTTCTAGGAATCGGATTAACCCAGCCTCCATCGTTGAATTTGGAATATAGGCCAACGACTTGATATTCGGTTCCGTGGTGGCAAGATGTCTTGAAAAGGCAATCAGAAGATCCGAGACTGAAAGATAGGCTTCAGACGCAATCCTCTTGTTCTCATATGTCAACCATCTTGTACATTGGGACATGAATTCGTCCAACATTAGACGCAGCTCATCAACCTCAGACTAAAAGAAAAAAAGCGTGAAGTGAATTTGAATACCAAGAATAGAATTCAGCTGGTTCCATCGACTGCAAAACCACAACTAGGTTCAAATCAAATAAAATAACTCCAACAACCAGTTGGATAGAGAGACACAATAAGGAATTCACTTTAGATGAGAAACTCGAATTTCGTCATTCAATCATTAACTAGACTTAATCAATACGATTTGGCATTTCCCTAACTTGCAAAGCACCCATAAGCAACTATTCCGTAAGAGCAAGAGATACCAAGTAAATGAAAATCTTCTTAATTTCGAGCAAACGGTCTACTCTGTAGTCAGATTTGAGCCTTGAAAACGAACTGTAACTCAAATGCATTACTTGGCAGTTCTACCTACAACGTGAAGAGCAATTACAACTAAGAGTAGAAAGCCCTAGAAAAACTGTAAGCTTTTAATTAAATAGATTAAGCAAGTTTAGAACATTAGGTTCATTTCTAATAGTAATATAAAAGTTATACCTGTGGAGGATCAGGCTCGCTAACGTGGGCCAGACGCCAGAGAAGGGATTTTGCACAACAAGCAGTAGCCTGAGCGATAATTTCAGGAGTGGCTTCATTAGGAGAACTAGATACAATTTTGAGTAGACTCTTCCAAAGATCTAGACCATTAAGGTCATGGCAGGAAAAGAATGCATAGATGCGTTTCAAAGCAGCAACAAGGTGGAATTCGTCATCAGCATCCGGCTCATCACCTTGTTCATTGAAGTAAGAGAGAAAGGCACGGCGGTAGAGGTCAGTGAGACGGTCGAGTAAAGTGGCACGGACAGTCTGACAGTTGGCTGCGATACTCAAATCATCCTGGCACAAGACTTCGTATACTCGGGAACAGGCCAGGAGGGTCTCGGGATCAGTGTGTCGCTCTACTATTCGCTATAAGCAGAAAAGGAAAGCATGACATGGACTGGCATATATAGAAAAACAATAAATACTGCCAGAATAGATAGACTCGAAGAATCTACTGGCTTGTTCCCATGAAATAAAGTACGAACGATTGCGTTGGACAATTTTTATAAAATTAACCCCACTTTTTGCTTTTAATTCCTAATGATACGACTAAATGTTTCGTTAGTATGGTTGGGGACAAGCTGGGACATTGCAGCTATCAAGATCGATAGGGAAAGCTTCTTCAACACTTGGCATTCAATGAAAATTACTAATTCTGACATCCCTTTATTAGCCCGACTTAATCTAGCCCTTCAGTGAGTCTACACCGGACCGCAGATGAGCACTTGAACCACGGCACCATCAACGCACTTAGCGTTGTACAATGTTCAAATAAAACCATAAATTTCACAAAAATACCATTTAATAGACAGTGGACAAAATAATTTTCCAGAATTGAAGATTGAATACTACTACAACAGGAACAATACTTTGATTTTACGCCGACTACCCTCTTAAGCAAGTTGAATTCATAGGCTTAAGCAAATAGATACCCAAAACAGTCTCATAGGCAAATGTACATAATATGGACTAGAAAAAGCTTTCAAAAGTAGACACTGATCGAAGTGCATTCAAAAGGCAAAAATTTAAAGAACTCTTAATCAGCATTACTGATAGAAAGAAGTGAAAAATTCACCTAAACTTGAGCCTTGACAAGTAGCAACGGAATTAATACAGCTTACTTACCTCGATACATTGCAGAAGGAGATCCAATTGTCGTTGATGTCGCCCAGTGGTATATATTTCAAGATCCATGTAGCGAGGAATTTGTAGAAGGGTGGTTGCTCGTTCGGCAGACTCACCGAAGCGCGTGAGAAGAGGATGTAGAGCAGGGATCATCGCCTCCGTCATTCGAGCTCGCGCTTCGGCCAGGGCTTTCGCCTCGCGAGCTGAAAGAACCCCACCTCGACCGACACGCGGTATAGCAGCCTCACCGGCACCCAAGACTACTGCGGAAGAGGAGTGAGAGCCAGACTATCAAGGCAAGAATAGAGCATAAGTTAAGTTGATTTGTACATGAAGCGTAGAACAGCTAATAGTGTCACATATTTGTGTAGATTTAAGGATTAGAATGACATAATCACCAACTTTTTCGAATAATTTACTTTGGGGTTTACAAAGTAATAAAAACATACATTAGAAGGTGATAATAAACTCTAACAGACCTAAAAAGCTCTTAACTGATCCAAATCAAGAGGCCCTTAGTGATAAAACGGTGCAACTATTTTGAGACATTTCCACTAAGAACTTTAACGTTCGACCTTCAAATGGCCACACTTTTTACCAACCTTCTACTGTTGTTTAAGATTTACTCTACTACTTTAAGGTTGTTTGATAACAGTAAAAGGACAGCATCTGTGTCTCGTGTTGACATTTCACAAAAATTAAGGACAGTATGGGAGTTGACTCATATTTTTCCCCAATAACTCATTGGGTTTATAATTTGACAAGAAAACCCCTTTATGACTATTACTAGTGATGTCATTGCCGCCGAGAAAACTATCAAAAGCGTTAAAATGACTTGACCAAATGAAAAATAAGACAAATTAATGATAAACTACTTCGACCAACTAAGTTTAATGAATGGAATCATGTTAATGCGAAAAGCAAGAATCATAATCAAAACTTCACCAGAGCATTGCGATTTGATACCATAGGGGAATTTTAGCATTAACTTGACTCAGGAAAATGCCTAATACAAATTTCCACTCAAAAAAACCTCCCGTTGACTGACTTTCGGCAATCAAATCTGAATTCGAAATTAAAAAATAGGCATATGACAATTAAAATCAAACACAGCATCGTTTAAAGTATAAAACTGAAAATCGGTCTTAGCTTCTTAAAGCAGGAAAGCCACTCAGTTTAAAAGTACAAACATTTGCTTCTGGCTGTCTTCCATTTAGGAAGATTTACATATATATTGGATGGATTTATAGCAACTAGCATATTGCATTCAAACAATTTTGGCTTAAAATGCACAATACTTACAGGAAATAATCCAATTTGCTAGTATTAAAACAAAATTGAACAATTAAACTAAAGTTTGCCTAATCATTGTTATTTTACTTTATATCATGATTATTAGCTATGAACTTGGATGATGTACATTAACAATGATAAATCAGATTGACTTCAAACAAAACATACACACTAAAAGCCTGAAAATTTCACATCTACGTTAATATGACAATTGCATCAACTAAGGAAATAATTTATTTTTCAATCACTCGCACCAAGAGCTACGTGCGAAAAAGTCTTTTTTTATTAACTCACTTGGCGACCAACCGGACTCTCTCCAGTGGCTGCTTGTTGCACACAGCACACCATAATTTCAATTAGACTACTTTCTTGATTTGCATCCAGCGGTTCCTCATTCTTTCCGGGTTCTTCAATCAGCAAGTCAATCATTGCCTCCCAATCGCGAAGCATGGGCGCAATCTCCCACAGACTGTCAACTAAGTAGGTGGCATGTTCGTGTAATTCACTCTCAATGAAAAATTGTATTAAATCACGAATAAGGGGGGTATTTTCACTTCGCTTTTTGCCCTTCTTCGTCCTAGCGATCGGTGCACTCGCATCAACCTCAAAGAGTTTAAGGGTTAGGAATTCACCGGCTGCTTGAGCTAGAGGTCTGTGTGTACAGTAGACTAATTCGTAGATGTTCTCACAATCTTTATCCTCCAGTTTAGACTCCGTGTGTCTAAAAGAAGTAGATAGTGACTTATACTTTGTCTAAATCACGAGACATAATGGTGAAATTTTACTTACTTAAGAATACAGGAGACAACTTTAACAGCCTGAACAGCAACATCTAATTCCTTATCCAGAGTCATATCAACCAATCTTTGCTTAAAACGGGAGGTAAAGAGACACAAATTTGACACGTAGTTCGGATCATCGTAAAGAGGCTGTAGAGCACGAAGACATTGGAGTCGAACTTCACCAACCCTGTCATAAAGAGTCCAACCAATGTACTTAAGGTAGCTGTCATCCAGAAACATAGCAGGATATCGTCTCATCCACACCCCAATCTCGGCGATACAGATAGCACGAATCTCGGGTTGGCTGTCGCGATAACGATGGATAAAGACTCCCTTAAAAAGCATAACCAGCATATCTTTCACCTCCTTCATATTCTCCTCTAGCTCCTGACGACGAGTCATGAGGACTTCCAATCGATCACTGACAGCTGAACCAGAACGACGGTTTGCAGTAGCTGAGTTTCCACTACGAGAGCGTTCGGATTCGTACTGACGTTGGGTGTTATCACGATTAATGCTGACGTTCAGAGCGACGTCTACTAGAGCTGTCATCATTTTCATTGCTGCTAAGGTACTCGTATGGCGAAATGCACGGACCTAAAACAGGAAAAAGAAAGATGGATAGTAATTATGGACTATTAGGAAGGCATTCTAACGGATTGCAGTATTTTTATTGATAGTGTGAGCACATTTTATTTTCTACAAGTCGAAATCGACAGCAAGAGGTTCAATCCCCTCAATTATGAGGATACTCCGCACTTCAGATGAGGAAACATAGAATTAGCTGAATTATGCGTATCATAAAAAATTCGTAATCGATTACTGTTAAATCATCAGCTTTAGCATATTACCGGAAGCAAACAAGTCAATAAACACGGAGACCAGCACCTTTTCTATGAAGTTGCCGTCTTTAATGTAACCCCATGATTTTAAATGTCCTAAAGAATATACACTTTTAAAAGGGATTCGAGTGTGAAACATTCCTGCTCAAGATAAGGGTAGAGCACAATAACGGAAGAAGTCGTATGCAAAGCAAATTATTTCGCAACAGAGAAAAAAATAAAGCGAAAATCAAAATTGGCATTTGTAAGATATTGAGGGAGTGAAATGTATAAAGGTATTCAAACGAATGTCCTTGGCATAAGAGTAACTAATTAGTTTAATTGAATAACTGAAAGTTTAAAACTTACAGGAGAGTCTGAGAGACCAGTAAGAAGGGAACCAATTTGTTCAACCATACACTGGTCGTAAATGATACTGTATTGACACTGACGGATGAGAACTTGGATGAATTCCATAAAGTTTGTCCTGAATCTACGCCAAATTTGGCTAGATTGGACTAACGGATACTCGCCTGAGTCTTCATCAAATTCCTCAGTCATACGCTTGATAATTTCAGTGTGACTGAGACTGTTGTACATATCCAGTGAAACCTTGCCCTTGCATCCCGAACAGGATATGAAGAATTGAACCAATTCTAGCATAGCAGGAGCACGATTTGTCTTGTACTGCTCTATCCAATCGTCCACTAGTGTTTGGGGAGACGACCGGCCGGAACGAATCGCTCCGAAAAGGGTATGTTCTTCTTCGTCTGTGATAGCTCCTCTACCATCTAAGAGACACAAAATGAATTACAACCCGATAAAATACGTCAAAATAACAAAATTAGATACACACCATTATCAGCCTGGGGGTAAAGAGCAGGACGACCTCGTTTTCTTTTGACAGGAGTTGGGGTAGCATTCTGAACTTCTTTCGGGCCATTGACGGATTCATTAACAGTGGGATATGAGGGTTGTTGGGGAATAGAATTAGTAGGAGTGTTAGAATTATATTTATCGGTGACCGGCATGATACCATAGTACGATTGCGTCATATCCAAGTCTTCACGATTTTGAGGAGAATGATTATGTGCAAATTGGGAGTAGTATTGTTGATTAGATGAGTGAAAGCCGGAATGGGAATTATCCGCCTGATTATACATACCAACTGGGATATCAGAGACGGACTGGGCGTGATGACCGGCCATTGAGTTAAAATCTGAAAAACTTGCGACTAAAAATATTAATGTACCTGTAGCATTCATTGGGCGATGTATCTGTTGCTCCTGAGAGTTTTGTCCAAGAAAATGCTGATCAGAAGAATTTGAATGCGATGACTGTTGAGGATATTGATTCATAATCTACAAGAACAATATCAATACAAAACCAAAAATATATGTCCGCATATAAACAACTAAATCGAATTTGAAAACATTGCCATACAAGGATTTAACTGTCCTAGAAAAACTAGTGTACTAAAGATGCAATAATTAACATAAAGTGTGCATGAAAAATAACTATACGCAGGCAAAAGTACACGGGTGGGACAATAATAATAGGTTAAACATTAGTAAGAAAATAAGGCCAGTCCAAAAAGATAATAATTTCCAATGTAAGATCCGAAAATCAAATACCTAAGAGGTGTCTTTAAAGATGTTTAGTGTATAAAGTATTAGAAATTACCACTTGTAAGTCTACGTCCAAGGACGCTGCCATATTAACTAATTTCAATAACACCAGACTATGGTGTGTTAAAACAAGTAAAATGATTATTTAATGCCAGTAATAAAACTTAGATTAAATTTAATACAGTTGTTAATATAGACATTCAAAAGCGTTTATGTTTCTTCTGCCAGCATGATAGTCAAATTCTCGATACAACCTTTAATTTAATTTCTATTGTGCTCCATTTACATTGGTAAGCTTACTTAAAATAAAATAGTCAATAAGAACGAAATCAAGAGTATCACAGACTGACAAAAATAAATTCTGAAATAGTTGCATGCTTAACACTATATGTCATCATAGATAATAACAACTTACAAATCTCATATTTTCATGCATTACACTTATGCCAAGGCCACTTTAGATTTCTTTCTGATTTCAAATAGCTATAGGATTATTAAAATTTTTGTGTTAATAAGCTTATATATTTTTTTCTTTAATAATGCATTTCGTATTAATATGCCTTCAGAAATCTAACAAATTTCCGTAATTAGCATATAATGATTCAATGATACACGTAAAACAGTTTGGCTGATGAACTAGAAATTAGGTTTTCGTAATACTCTACTTCTTTATATATGTATCCCAATTGAGTCAGGGATAGGCCAAATGCGCTGTTATAAACCTGGCTTTAAAATTTTGACTGCTTTACTACAGATCGTACGGCTGTAAGTATTTGCATAAAAAAAATAAAACAGATATCAACGTTGACTGGAGCCTGATGGTGAGGCATATTTAGAAAAAACTATCTATATTTTGGAAAATTTTGATGGCTTTCAACCGACTTCCGTACTGATTAAGTAATATGAGAAGGATAACTGGCTGAATTCGTTCAACACCGGATCACGCAATCCTGTTTTAGAATCACAAGCAGTTTTTCAGAAAAAATGATCATTTTGTGCATAATATTTACAAATTTAGTAGAATTTTCTTCTTCAAGTTTGAACAACTTTGTGTGTAATAATTGTAAGTGCATTTAATTGGTTGCAATTAAAGCATCCAAATTTTATGAGAATTTTTTGGCTTTTATTTATTTCATATTAAATCAGACAAAATTGTTATTTTCGGTTGCTCTATAAAACAAAACTGAATGTTCAAAAAGAATTATTTTTTCATGAAATTTATGAAAAATACTTTAATTGATTTTTACAGGTAGTTTAACATCTCTTACTTATAGTTGTTTTATTAAATCAACATGCCTAATTTCCATCTACTGTTGGCTTGGACCGCATACTCGAATATCTCGAAACGCGTCTTTCTCTTAACCATAATTGTGATGTCGTGGCATAGTATCTGAGATTTAGTATTTACATTTTATGCACTATGTTCGAAGAACATTCACAAGAAAATAATTTAAAGCCATCATTTTTCTCCCGGTCATCCAAGTATCAACTGGACGTTAATTCCGTCTACCGACCTAAATATTCCACCCTCATGCTTGATGAGCCATTAAGTAAGCCATTTTTCTCCCGCAACGATGGAAAACCATCAGATAAAGTCAAATCAGCATCAAGGCCTGATGTTTCGACTCCACCTTCCACCGAATCCCTATCTGAAAAAAGTAATCGCGATTCTTCTCTTGAATGGAATGTTACTCAAACACCTTCGGATATTAAAAACAAACCAGACGAAGTAACCCCTTCTCTCAAATCAGAAGTTCTTGCTAACGATTCTGTGGAACCTTGTGAGGTAGATGACTACGTGGATAAGTCGGATAATAAGTTACCATCGGAAACTGAAAAGCTAACCACTTCTGAAGAATCCCAAAAATGTGATACACCGCCGACTTCGGTCTCTACACCTCCTCCTCAGGCTTCGGAATCTTCTAAGTCGAGTACTTCATTTGCTTCAACCTTTACTCCTACTCCTTTAATGGATCTTCCTCCCTCCATTTATCTTCCATCATTCCATTTAAATCCTGTCTTTCTCAATCCTAATGTGGCTTCATTTGCTCCTACTCCTATTGAATCTCTCATGAACCCTGTGATTGCCCCACAAATTTTCTCCCAGCAACCATCTATGCCACTTCCAAGGAAACCGTTTTCAAGATCTAAGAATAAGCATATTAACAACTCCCCTCAGCCACTGTTTCAGGATAATAGTCTTTATGGTTTAGGTTTTCCACAGAATGGAACCAACAAAGAGTATTATGTAATGATACATGTTGAGGCTGGTGCCACCTTTTCCATTCGAACTGGGGATCAAGAACAACAAATTCCAGGTTCGTTTATTTTTCTCCTCTATTTAATAAAGCATTACTATGCTTCGAATATTTGAAATATATTATAACACAAAAGGATCACTTATCGATGTCCAAATCTGCGGTGAGTAAAATAGTTGATATCTATTATTGTTAGGGTTTTCTTGTTACTTGTTATTTTAAATACTTCCTCGTTAATTCCTTCTGTTTGCCTATTGATTGATGAACATTGCCTCTCAGAATTGGCATATTTTTTGTCTCCTCTTTTTCTTTAATTCACCAGAACGTCGTTTTCTTCCATTACTTGAGGTTTGCTTTATATTTCATAACATACGACCATCAAGCAGTGTATCAATTTGCAATTCGACTAACTATGGATTTAAGCCCGAAATCAATTGTATCAAAAAATTGATCAGATTTAGGTAACAAGTAGAAACTATCAATTTATATCCTTATATTCTATTTCAAGATATGCCATCGATTTCATTTCTCTGCTATTAAGGAAAGTGATATTTTGTCTCAACGTGTTCTCATTCAATGACCTGAATACTAAGGTCGTTATCTTGTTTTAACAGTCCTTAAGTATTTAGGTGGTTTAGTTTAACACTCTTCCACGTATATATATATATATATATATATATATATATATATATATATATATATATATAAACAGAAATTGGCTCCCATTCTTCTTCTGGTTACTTGATGGATAAACATGTGCTCAACACCCATATGCATCACTGTGTCGTCCTATTAATTGTCAAATCTTTATCTTGGAGTGGGGGGTGGGGGGGGGGGGGGGGTAATNGGGGGGGGTAGTAATTGATAATCAGGGAAATAAAAGCACTTATTTCTAATATCATTCAGATAGCCCCTTCATCCCCACCCCACCCAACCCCTGCCGTCGCATCTGCCCTATTTATCAATATAGATGAGTTGGTGGTCTGTAAACTTCCACCGGGGAATATGCACAGGATGAACTGAAGCCGAGAAAAGCATGTGCCTATTATCTTGCCTAACGCCCACTATTTCCTATTTTCTTTCGTTTATTACCATGCGGGGAAGGAAATTGGGGGGGGGGGGTTACTATTCCAGGCATTCGAGTTTTCATCTATGTACTAAATGCAATATACTACCATTCTTTTCCAAAAAGCTAGTTTACACTTTTGTGGTTTCATGCTGTAATGGGTGAATTCATATACTAAAAGCCCATCTTTCTCAGTGGTAACACTAGCAGCCACATTAACTCCCAATCCCGTCCGAGTGAAAATGGTAAACATTAGTGTCTAGTAAGTCGGTTTGACTATTTTTCTTTTTGCTAGAACTTGATTTGGTGGTTACTTAAAAGCACCTACTTATTTCCTGTTTTATCTTTCCAGGACCGGCAACAGTACGGTTAGTTGTGAATAATGGTCCTCCCTTGCCTATGTCAATGCAAGTTCCACCTGGACACTTGGTACAGCAGATTGTGGATGAAGACGGTATTCTAACTCATCTCATCCTCACACCGATTCATCCTTACCCTCAATACAATGGTACTATGGGAAATTCTGCCCTTCCTCGACCTCCCAATTTCGTGCCCCCTAATTCTCGTCTGCCTCCAAGACTCTTTGCTTCAGGGAATAGTGGTTTGAATGTGGTCATTAGTCCAAAAACTGCTCCTGGTCTTGCTATTGCTGGACCTACTTGGCATGGACCAGGTATTTAGAATTCAGTACCTGCAAAAATTCTGAAAAAAGTAGTTACCAAGATAGACGATTACCATAAAAATGATGAATACCGTAGGAGTAAGTGTTTGGCCTATCTTTGTTAGATTATCAAGAAATTGAAATGGACACAACATTTACTACTGCTAATGAAGGGGAAAGCTAAAAAGAAGATAGAATAAGTCAATTTTTTGTTGTCGTCGAGTCGATGAATACATTACCTCGCACTGATTACATCCTGTCTGTAAAAGAACTGAGAGAGACGTTAGAATTTGAGAGAACAAGATTAGTGTGAATAGACCTTCTCAGGGAGCTTCAAGGCTACTTTGCAATTTGCAGCTATTCCCGAAGTGTTAAAAGGTTCCCTCGTCATTTAGTTAGAAATCCACTTGTCAAAGCTTTGAACTTTTGTCGGCCTGTGCAAAAGGACGCGGTAGATACAAGTTTGAATTGATTATTTTTGGGGAGCCTGTCAAGTTACATTGGATCTGTAAACAATACTAATTTCCCAATTTCATTACACAATAATAGTTATTGTCGAGTTATAGACACTTGGCTCTTTTATTTCTATTGCTTAATATGTGCAAGTTTGAGACTTTTTTAGTCATATTTTCTGAACACTCTGGGTTTTGGAAAAAAAGCTTTTACTGAGTCAATTCGATTGACAATCTGTCGTTTAATGTTTGCATTAGAAGTGCTACCTGAAGACGCGAAGTGAGTGGAAAGGCAAACATGAAGATTTCGTGTATGTTAGTTATAAATATCTTATCATGAATAGTGGCTGACATTCAGACAGGGAACGTTCACATTCACTGCATTTGTAATGGGCTAATTTCTCCCATAATAGATTAATTTTTCATAAATGCTACCAGAGAATTAGTAATATTACCTTCTTGCTGTTTGGAATATCATTTCACGGAGGTAGATTAGAGTTGAACAAAGGGATATAAATAACGAGGAATTGAATTACCCCTTATTATCGATCGGTTTTACAATACGACTTACTTGGAGACCTGACTTTATAAAATCCTACTTTATAATTAGTGCCCATATAGTTAGGAACAAATAAGATCGTTCACGGTTGGAGATCGGGTTGTATACATTGTTTCTTTCACTTTCTCATAGCACCACTTGGTCCACCAATTCCTCTCCAACATGGAATACTTCCATCGATGCCTCCTGGAACAGATTTTCTTTCAGCAACCTCGACGGTAACAGTGGGCGGTGAACTCAATGCACTCAATCCTTATCCGCCGGCTCAAACTCTAATTGAGACGAAACGTAAATCGAAGACAGAAAAGCAAACAACGTGTATTAAGAAGGAAATGGTCGAAGAAGTGAGTTGATTAAATGATTTTCATTAATGAGTTATTTTATATTTTAATCTTTCTTTACTTAGTGTTCAGTCGGAGACTTGTTTCCCCTCCAGTTTTATTCAATTTTGAACGACAAGACCAGAGTTAGAGGGCTTGTCATAATCACTTGTTAGTTGGTTAAATAGCGGGAACAGTGAAAGTGTCGTTTGCTTAAGACATTTCTCTTTATATTTTTTTTCCATTAACTTCTGTGAAACTACTTGATTAACAGAAATAAGTACGTTAGGATTGGTTGCTAGTTAGTGTTATGTCTCTTTGTGTGTGTGTGTGTGTATGTTGCTTGAAGAGGATACACGACGTTTTTCCAGCACTCACTAGCACTCTCTTTTCTTCTTTTGGAGGGTAATTCCAAGGACTGTCCCTTCAATAGCTCATCCGGAATTCCATAAGTTTGTATGGTCGGATGGTTTAGTCTCGTTATGCACTCTAGAATTTTAAATTGGCACAAATCTGCT
>UZAE01012273.1:21874-39761 GCA_900617975.1 Rodentolepis nana
CGATATTGATAGGCTGAGAATTTCTTTAACTTATTACTTATCAGGATTATATCATTTATCTGCACATTTCATTACAATCTTTACAACTCGTTTAGTTACTTATAGTTGATGGTAGAAATTATAAATCTATGAGAAGTTCTTCTCTGGCATGTCTTCGAAGCTGGAAATCACAAGATGGAAGTTCATCAGTGCTCTTCCATTGAATGAACATCGAGGAACATGATATTTCAATCTTACAGATGCCCATCCAAAGCAGAAATTGAATTTGTTCATGTACCCCTTTTCATGGAATTAGTTAAAATCTCTGCGTTTCGTAATTATTTTTTTTTGCGTGTGTCAAAATAACACCACATTTTTATTTAAAATTAGAAAATGCATTCGAAACCACCCCCTCTTCGGCTTCCACCCACCCACCCACTTTACTTTCGCACTTTAGAGGCTACAATAGGCTCAAATATTGACAAGTCAAACAAGCAAATGATAATTGAATCTAATTACTTTTCATCGGTATTTCAACGGGAATTAATCTTGCTCGTATTTAATCCCAAAAAAGCAAATTCTGGAAATAGAAAGACGATCACTAAGATGAATGAAAATTATTTGGAAGCAAGTGCTTCGGAACGAACACTGTTACCGACAAAGAAGAGGTGATGATCATTTATGAAATCTCAATTCATATTTCAATAATAGAACCTAAAGAAGTTTAAGATCCGGCATTATTCATTA
Source organism: Rodentolepis nana (assembly GCA_900617975.1). Lineage (NCBI taxonomy): Eukaryota > Metazoa > Platyhelminthes > Cestoda > Cyclophyllidea > Hymenolepididae > Rodentolepis > Rodentolepis nana. Next base: position 22,601 of record UZAE01012273.1, read on the forward strand.
TTGTAAAATTGATTCACAATAACATTATTGCATTATTCAAATGAAATGTGTGGAAGCTACGGAATTGCAAATGCTACGGCTTGTTAAATGTGTTTACTCTTCTTAAGCACCAGATCTCTTAACTCTCAGGTTAAAAAATTAAACAGAGGACACTAAAAGGGCAGGTTAATACGCCCACCACTCGAGTTCTTCATTTGAATGAACCAATCGGAGAATGTGAGAGTGATTTAATACTCCTATTACATCATTGATTTCAAGCCTTTCACATATTTCAATTAATATGAAGAGCCATAAATAGTCAATTGATCAACTGTGAATAGATGTGGCTTTGAATATTATTTGTTTTTCTTATTCACTGAAGTGTGTGTGTGTGTGGAAGTTTTCGAATTGGTTTCAGTAGAGTTGTGTGCCATTTTCTGTCAATCAAAATACTAATTATTTGACATTATCACTAACCTTAGTGATTGTGATGTTTTTGTAATTGTATTGAAAAAAAAACATTTTCTTCGTGCTAAAACAGCCTGAACAACATTCAAAGCGGCACGTAACGATCCAAACACAGGTAAATTGTCAAATGAGTGGAAATTAAATGTCAAAGTCGCATCATTACTATTTATTTATTTATTTCAAATGGCAGGTGTTTTGATAGTTATCATTAGCGCCTTTGTTGACCTCGAGCTTTCCAGAGGGGAGGGACAACAAAAAGTCGAGGTGGATGGATGGGGGGGGGAGGGACAGAAGAATGATTAACAGGTGTAAAATGGGAGACAGACACAAAGGCAGAGAAAAGGTAAGTGGAGAACTGTGAAAGTGGTCGAATATGACATACAGTGGGACCATAGTAATTGGAAGTGAGAAGCCAACTGTTGGTTTACAGACTTTTTGCCGTATGAGTATACGTTGCCCAGGATGCACCACGTGGAGGTAAGTCTCTCGCCCACGTTACTATATTTTCTCAATCTAGGTTGCATTGAATACTAGCTCATTGACATCCCTTTAACCCTTTTCGATACTTGAATATTTTCTACCTTATATTGAATCATTTTAACTTTCCTATGTATATTCGGCTATTTTTGTATGCCGATACAAATGTCAATTAAGAAAACCGTGCTTTCGCTCTATCTACTCGAGCACTCGTTCATAAATCGATTAGTTAAACAGATTTGACTAAAAGAATGCACTTAAACTACATATTTATTCCAGAATATTGTCCACTTCTCAGAATTACATGAGCATTAAATAAATTTGAGGAGAACTGGTGTGAAGCAGTTGGCCTGCTTCGAGGGGTTTACAAAATGGAGACCACGTGGTTAAACACATCCTCCCATATTCTCTAAACCGTAATCACTCACCCCCTACGTTAAACATATGTGATCGACAGTTATAACGGGGCGACCTTTTTAAAAGCATGACCACCTACGCACACTCATCACTTCAGTTCCTAATTTTGTTCTCATCACATCCACCCCCCCCCCCACCAGCCTCCTCCCCTCCTCCTCTTAAACCATCATACATGCCGCCCACATACTTCTGACTGCCACGTAGTATAAATACGTGAGCTCAATTGGCCAACCTATACGTTTCATTGGTCAATTTATTAGAGAGACGGACAGGTATCTCCGTGTTGAGAATTGTGGACAGACAGGCATGTGCAGTTTATATGCGTGTATTTCTACACGTGTTCTTACATACTTTAAAATTATCTCAACGCAATTTTTCTGCTTCAAGCAAACTCATACCTCCGAACCTTCGGTTAATTGAACGCTCGATCAATTAAAAACAAAAACTTCGATTTATATGCACTTCTTAGTGCAAACTCCCTACTGTAGTACTAGCTACAAGTTAGCATATTTTAATGCCTGTATTTTCGATCTCATGAAACACAACGAAATCGTTTGTTTACAATTTTGCATTGAGACCAGGTCTGTTGCCAGTCAGTTATGCTGACTAACGGTAAAATATGTCGTTTAGGGTAATTAGCGTACTCATCATAATTATGGTTTTATATAAAATAATTCAAATTCAATTTGCCCATATACAAACAGCAAACTTAGGATCTTATCAACAGTTATTCATTAAAGTAAATGAAGTCACCATTTTTACTAACTTTGTCATGAGCATTATTAACCATGAAAAATTACTCCCCACTTCTACTTAAATCAATATTATTTCATTATTACTTATTAACTATGCCGTGTTACATAACATTAATGGGTTGAGAATAGAAAATTAAAGCAAGCAACAAAGTCATACCCTTGCAAGTCTAAAGTACAATGATAATATTTTTAGTCGAATCTAAATTGAACAGTGACCCCAAGAGTAATTCTCAAGACTTTGAGATTTTGTTTGCCTTCTAATCCCTGTTTCTTAAACACCCTTTATCATTCTAGATACCCACTAAAACTCCATCAGATTCAACAAAGGCCTCATCTTCTGCGTCAGTGCGAACCAAGAAACAGCCAACAGCATCTTCAAACAGCAAGAAAAAGCCATCACTGGATACAGAGTCCTCCAAAACCCGATCCAGAAATCCTCGAAAGTGTCCCTCAAAAGAATCCTCAACCGAGGATTCCTCGAACAAGAAGACTTCCAACTGCAACGGGGAAACGAAAATCGGTCGTAGTGATACCAAGGACAACTTAGATTCCACAATCCCAGAAGTGCTACGAGATGTACGTACTGTGAGCCCTTTCGCTTCTTTTCCTATTGGCCCATTAGTGAGTAGGCAGTTCACCAATCTCTTCTTTTTCTCTTCCACCATTGGATCGCAAGTTCTTTGTATAAAATTGACAAAATTACCTAAATACATACCCCTGCAAGATAAACATTTGCCTCTTAAACGTATGTATGCTCGCACTAGTAGTTATCCAATCTCCTCCATTTCATTGAATCGCTCGCTTTATTTTGAACTCAATTTTGCCTTAGAGGATGTAATTGGTATTGATTTATGAAGAGCAATGGCTGTGCCATTCTATTACATTAAGCAACTGTGGGGTCAAAGCCTTTAAAATTGCATTGTATCCACATTCGCTTGTGAAAATAAGTCGGCTAGGGATTGTTGAGGTTGAATTCCTGACCCCATTGTGACAAGTATCGAATTGTCCACAACATCCCACATCAATCTTTAATGCATTGATTATAACAGCACTGCATTCACCAATTTGTTGGATGAAGTGTGCATCCTATCTACTGGCCTAAAATTATCGCTCTTTTCTTCTCTCTCCATTTTGCATTTTAGGACTTTGCTTCGGCTACCATTGTTGATTTAGACGGTAAATGCAAAGTGGAATTGGCATCTCGGGAGACAGATCAAGCCGAAGACATGAGTCAAAATCAGCGTGCAATTAAACCCGTAAATGTCGTCCGGCCGACGAATGGAGGTGAGTTTTAATTGTTCCACAACAACCTAAGATTTTGCAGCTCTAGCACCGCCACCATTATAGAAGTGCCTACTCCTTCCCTCCCTCCCTCCCTCCCACCCCCCTCCACCCCCACCGCCCTCATTACTGAAGAATTCTCTGATTTCTTTCGATAATTGCCCACGTAACTCTTCGCCTTGAAGGCGGTCGGATGCGCGTCACTAGCTCATAATGAGCGGTTTCGTTGATGTATTTATTATTCTTCTAGCTGCCTGCACTTACTCCTCACCGGTGTCTTCTTTGAGGAGAACGAACTGTAAGCGAAGGAAAAAGATTGGCTCCTGGGGGGGGGGGAGGGAGGGAGTGAGAGAGAAGGGATATTGGCAGGTCGGGGTCAAAATGAAATGATTCCTTCCCTTCCTCCTCCAACGCCCCTCCTCCTCCTCCTCCTCCTCCTACCTCCCCACAGAAAACAACATTTTGTGCATAAATCACCCTTGTTGCGAAATTTCGTGCAATATGCCAAGTTGGATCTTTAAGGACTTTATTCTATTTAATAACCTGAAAACTGGCTTCCTTCCCAAGTCATTCCCGCTCATAGGGATGAGTGGTATATGCAATCTATATACTTGCTGTATATGCAAGTCTTCTTGGACTTACTTAGGAGTTCTGTGTACAGAGCACCCTATAATTTTCATCGAATTTTTTCCAATTCGCCAGATGGCCTGTTATGATTCAAGTATTTTGGCCTAGATTTCACACCAAAATTTATCCCATTATGTCCTATCTAGTGCTATCTAATGATCCCAAGGGGACAAAACACAGAATTTACATGATCTATTTTCGTCTCACCTTTGGGGATTTTGTTTAGAACCATTTTTCGGCATTCACCTCCCCTTTCCCCCCCCCCCCCCCCCCTCCAAAGGCTTCCGCTGTCACTTCCCTCAGCTACAAAAGGGGACGTGATTTAATTGACCGTTTCACTGTTTTGGATGTTTGATCTGCCTGTCTTGCATGGTTAATTAGTTTTGTTTGTCAAGGTAAATGGCTGTTTTAGAAATTTGCTGAAAGTTGTAATAGACTGACGCAAGTTAATTTTTGATTAGATCAATTTTAATTCTTCTAAACGACTTGAGCTAAATACTCCAACTTTAATGTTATGTAACTTTTCTTATTTTAATTTTTATTTTGAAAATTAAGAAAATTAATGTAATGGAAGTGTTTCGAAGTATTCTTATATCGATGAGCGCTCAACCTTGGTCAAACGTAGTCATTACTCTAAACCCCCCCCCCCCCCCCCTATAAATTCCTTCAAATTGTAATGCGCTCGAAAAATGTGTCAAGGTTTTCCTAAATTACTTGTTTTTATTGGTGGCGGAAAATTGAAGGATTACATGCCCACTTCAATGCACAACCATCAAGAACTGACACATATAAAACTTGAGAGATCGCACTTTCTACGTTGACATCTCATGGGTGTTTAATCAATTGCATGTGAATTTTTATTTACCTTTCACACTTTAAATAGAGCCTTTTGTTTGTTCTTCCGTTTAATATTCCTTAAAAGTTACTACGGAGTAATTAAACCATTGGGCTTTTAAACTTGTGGGTTGAAAGACATCAGACCGATAAACTGTATTCACTTCTTGAAACTAAAAGATGATCTTTAATCAAAGGAACTCACATTTTCTTTGATGTAAACCCGAAAATAGGTCTTCATTCTGCACAATATTTATTAGAGCATCAATTGAGGGTTTTTAGTAATTGATGTATTCTCCATTGTGTATTGTCTTCTTACATCATTGAAATCGATTTGGGAGTCTGATATTTTCAAAAAAACTGAACAGAATTCACAATGTTTTATGCATGGAAATCGTTTCTCACCAATAGAAAATATGATAGATTGTAGATTCCCCCCAAATCCGCCAACTGGTACTTTGTTCAGACGACCAACACCAACCTGAATTAATGACTGGCGAAATTGATAATTACTAATGGAAATAAAGGCTATTCTTTTTTTACAAATAACTTTATATAATACAAGGACATGGAAATGCACTTTCCTAAATAGTTAGAATTGCACATACCCATCCCCACAGCTCTTGAGCACTATTACTAAGCACTATCTACTCTCTTACAAACTTCGATGAGTCAGCCCTGGATTATTTTAAATCCTCACAGATCTCAACTACTTGGTCGCTTTGTTAGCAACGATTAATATGCTTGTTGGTCATTTCCATCCTCATGAGAGGAAATCGCTACTCACTCTCTATTTATTTCCGCTTTCCTGACAAAATGCCTTTCCCAATCGTTTGTTCATCTTTCTACTCAAGGAGTGGAAGAAAGTGAGAAGCGATTAGAATCGGCAAATTGTCGTGTCTCCCCTATGTCATTCAAAATGTTCACCATCAAATTCCACCGCATTTTCGAGAGGAGAATGAATTTTAGCGCATGAATTTCATTTTGTTCTCTTTCCAAACGAACTTTTTTTGGGTGGAGAATGAAAAAAAACAACGTGGAAGACTAAAATAGGGGAGTTGGGGTTGGCGGAGGGGGGGGGGAGGGGAGGAGGTGGTTATAAGGACCATTATTCCCTCTTTTATACAGCTGTAGGGTTATATCTTCTTCAAATCTCAACGAACGTGAATTCGTTTCATATATTTTATATTGACTGAAAGGAATTAACTTTATGAATGCCTTTCACATAAAGAATGGGTTTGTTTATGGCGCAACGAAGTCTTTAGTTAATTTTTTTAAATCAAATGACAGTCTATATGATGGTTATCACTAGTCCATTAGTTGACTTTGGGTTTCACAGAGGGGAGGAGCAGACAAAGCCACAAAAAAACTTAAGAGGCTGAACAGAAGAGTGATCCACTGACGTAAGAGAGACAGACACAAAGGTAGAGAAAAAGGTAAGTTGAGGTGAGAACTGTGGTAGTGGTCGAATATGGCATACTGACGGGCTGCGGTAATTGGAAGCCAGTAGTCACTTGTCGGTTTATAGGCTTTTTGGCCTTATGGGTATACGTTGCCCACTGTGTTCCACGTGGAGGTAAATCTACCGCGCACCCCACTAAGCCTAAAGTAATTCAAATGGAAACCTGACATTTTCATTATCACCCGAGATAGTGATTAGTCAAGTCATCTCTCAACAGCTTCAATAACTGGTGTATCAATTGAAAGCTCAGGTAGTTATTTGGTTCTTTAACATGTGGAAGAAATGATTTAAAGTTTAGGATAACGGAATAATTTTATTAAACCTCCTGATATTGATCTTAACGGCAATGGTTGATTCTCTCCAATAAGGGCAGTGGTAGAATGCTTTCAGGTTACCTCGCCAATAGCAAAACAAATTGCTGTCTATATAATTTCACGTTTGGTTTGTCAAATTGATCGGACTATTTGCCTTCTATGAACTTATTGAAATCGAGATAATAGCCTCTATTTTGAGTGCTATGCCATTAGTGCATAGTAGTAATATGGCATTTGCTTAATGAACAAAGGCATGCACTAAAATGAAATCCGTTGGATTTTCACTGCACTCTTAAGATGGTAACAATTAAAAGTAAGTCGTTTTTGTTACACTTTTTTTGCTTAGGGGTTATTGTCAATTCCGTTGATTCCGCAGTTGCTGTTTTATCTCGAATTCAAGTATTGTGTGAAGTCCAACTCTTCATTCATCCCTTTCCGCCAACAACCAAACGCGCTGACATTTTCAGCGTGAATTTTCAAATTAACTAATTAATTAATTAATTGCTGAATTAATTCGCTACCTTTTTTATTTAGAATAATACATATTTACCTTCCTCTTGAACTTGAGACCATTCCTTGCTATTTTTAACTCTTCGCAAAATTCACACGCATGCCTGTTTTCATATGGATATGGAATTTTAAAATTACACAATTTATCTGTGATGAAAGTTGATTCTTTCACAATGCCAGAGTGGATGGTATTGTCGAAGCAATTGTGAGTTGGCAAGGCGTCTATTTACTTAGTCGTCATGAGATTTTCTTCCAAAACTCTTATATCTTTCACTGGAGAGTTTATTTTTCCTTCCTTTGACATATATATATACATATATTTGCCATGTGATATCTACCTATGGTTTAAATCTGTTTGCAATTTTGACTAAAGCATTCGCTTTTGTTAATTTTGTGGTTTACCGATGCACATCAGTTCCCATCCACTGAATAGATTAATTAACCTCACGAGTTGGAAATGTTTAGGAGAAAAATATTAGGCTGCAAGTTGTTCATCACAGTTCCTCCATAAAGGTAACCTGATCCTAATTTCAGAAGTGCTCTCATTCCAGGTGATGCAATTGCACCAATGGAAAGAATTTAGCATTTCATAAATGGAAGATTTATAAAGGAACTTTTTAGTATAGAAGTTATATTAACGCTGTTAATGATTTTATCATTAAATTTCATCAATCCTTTGTCAACAACTCACTAATCCTTGCAATTCCATTCCAGTAATGGTAACTTCCAATTGGATTTTGTCGTTAATTTCACTTCTTAACTATCGATTTGATATAATAGGTTAGTTAATTCGAAATATTTTTTTCCACGTTAGGTCGTCCATTGCCATTATTAAACGGTGATTTAACTCCAGCAGAAGCCTGCGAATTGAAAGCATCTTTAGGTGGTCGATTGAACGGACGTGCGTTGAATTCTTCTGCCCTGACATCCTTGTCCAATTCAACGGCCACCAATTCCACTACCCCAGCGACCATTCCGTCCGACAACAACGTGTGGACAGCTCGAAAGCTGGCTGCTCTCAGCAGTGCCTCGGAGACCTCTAATACTGCAGCAACTCCATCGCACGTTACAAGTACTGGTGATCAACCGGAGAAGAGCGGTGATAGAGTTGTCCAACAAAGCAGTCCATCTACCCCAACTAAAACTAGCAAATCTTCTACTTCAGAAAAACGTAAAAAGGCCCCAAACAAGGGCGGTAAGTGTGATCGATTAATTCCTTTTGTAGCATTTTTGGACAAATGAAATGTCATCTGCTGGCTTGTGACCATCTATTACCCCCCCCTCCCCTACATCGTATTGTTTTGCTGCCTTCTTTTTCGGTTTTTCTTGATTCGTGTCGTGAATATTTGTTTTTGCCAAAACAAACAGGCTCAAGAACTAATTCACGAAGACAAGAGCAGGTGTATTAGGGGTTGAGTGAGCCAAATGGCACTTTAAAGACGTTCGAACGCCACTCTCTTCTGGTTTTAATCCCCCTTCCATTTATTAATACTTTAAAAAATTGTACCATTTTTTGCATGGAATTAAGGTGTCAAAGTAAACGTAGTGATGATGCTTCCTATTGGTTCTTGACCGTCTAACAAGCTGGTTGACTAACGCCTTAACTAATTCACATTTGATGGAATTGACCTCCAAATGACCTTACTTAGAGTTACTTTTCCCTTCGGAATACCCTTTGATTTTCCCACTGACTCATGTTGAGCTCCCATCGGCTTCCTGAAGGGAGCGAATTTTCGCTAAATCTCCTGTTAATAAAAAAATATTCTCTTGTATTGGAAGAGATTTTACCATTTTGATCGCTGAGTGGATTGTACCTGTTCACAATGTGACCTTAAATGACAGAAAAATCAAATTTATTCTTGTTTCCTGAAAAAAATAATTTAGCAAATCTGCGTAGTAATGTCGGCACTGTGTTTTAGTAGAATGAAAAGAAATAATAAGAGAGAAAATGTATTGATTTATATAACCCCCGGGGTAAGTGCCAAATTTGTATGTTCGAATCCCCTGGGGGGTCCTCTCAACAATAAAATAGGCCAGTTTGACTTGTTAATTTCTTTGTACGTATGCATATAATAGCTGTTTAACTTGTCATGTTTCTCTCTCTAAATTTTTTGTGTTTTGGATGAGGCCACTTGAAATCCATTTAGTATAGTTAAAACTTCGGGTGGGAAAATGAAGTACTGAATTTACCACGAAATTTTTTGCTTGGTGGACCTTAAGCACATAAATTAACAAATTTTATTTTTATTCAATAAATCATGTGGGCTGTGTGTGAATACACCATGACTATTTTAGAACACCAAAAGCACTCAGTTGTCTTAGTAAACATCTAATTAATTAAGACACCTTTAGCAAACTACTGCCATCTATGCTGGTACGGTGAGACCCCACTAGAACTTAGAACAATGTTCATCAGTTCTGCCTCTCCCATTCTTCATTGGTGAGCTATAATTAGCTCAGATTAGAGCTCTGCTCTCCAGTTAGTCCGTTTAAGGTCGACATTTTAAAACTGTCCAATAGCGGGACTTATACGCCCACGCATCAGATGCACTGACCCTTCCGGAGCGTTGGCGCTAGCCAATGACGAATCATGAAGAATGAGAAGGGGAAGGAGGTAAGGGAGCTTGTTGGCTGGACACACTGTTACTTCAAATAAATAAAACCTATTTTTAACCCTACTCTAGATGATTACTTATTTGGCATCATCCAGCTGTCAGAAATTTTTAGCCTATTCGCTTTAAAACTAATTGCTTTACAGTCCCCTAGAGTATTGATACTTCATTAAAATATTTTAAAATTTAAAATTCCATAGAATCTTCTCGTTTCGTTACTATATATAAACAAGCTAGTTGAGAGCTTCTAAATAAGGCTAAAAAGTTTGGTTTAAACCATGTAATTTCGATAATTTCAATGATGAAATTTCGCAGGTGGTAAGATTGCATTGAGGCTTTTACTATCTTCACATCCGATTTTCCCCTTCCAGATGGAACATCTAAGCCAATTGAGGACTTTGATTTTGACCTTGAAATATACAAATAGGTCATTATTACAAATGCAAGGAAAATATGGCATCTATAAGTAATAAAAGCACAATTTCCTCTGGGGGATATTTAGTAAACATCTTTTCTATCAATAATAAACACTTCCGTCCTCGCATCTTATCGTTTAAACCTTATCGTTTAAATCTTATATGCAGAACTCTGCCTTTTGGTCCGTTTGAAGGCCCTTTCAGGAGAACTTCTGTCTACTTTTCTTTTGTTCACCACTCTCCATTTTCATAGAATTGAATTTTTCCATATTTCGCATCTGGTGTCAGGAAACAATTCTTTATTTATAGTTTTTTTAATAGTTCGCTCTCATCTCAAGTTTCCCCCTCTGTGATAATAGAATCATTTAGTTCAGGAGACTTCATTCTTGCCTTCATTTATTCACTGTAATTTCCAAGTTTCCGCATTCCATCAGAACCATTGTTCCTGCAAATAATGGCACTTATCATAAAATTTCCAACAGTAGTAATCGAGAGAAAGATGTCTGAATGGAAACTAAATAATTGGGCATGCCTAAAGAGGTAAGCATTAAATAACCGTTAATGATATTCAAATTAACTAAACCAGCCTTAACCACTAGAGGAATCATAAAATCAATATCAACACAGGATCATTAGTTCCATAATAGATTAGTAACTAACATTTTTATAAACCTACACTTTCTGTAATGAGTAATAACTCGCATCTCTAGTTAACCCACTTTCAATAGCCATTGAACAGGGAGATTGGCCATTCCAATTATTGGATTTAAACTATTAAGTCTTTAAAAAAGCCTACAGGAAGCTGTCACTCATACCTGATTGGACGGGTCGTATTATTAGTGTTATTGTTTGGTTCTATTATAGGAGACACCTCAAAGTCAAAGGGTGGATCAGAAAGTGGATCGAATGAAAAGAAATCGGGTAAAAAGAATCAACAACAAAAGCAACAGCATTTGGATAGTGGGGTTACGGATTCCTCGAATACTATACCAACTACTGTGTCTACAATTCTCGATGTTACAGATCCAGTACCTTCCACTTTCCTCCCCAATGGCGCCCAACCAGCATTCTACGCCCCACCTCATTTCTATGCCACAGGGGGTCCCTTTTTCCCGGGTCCTCAACATGTACCACCTCATCCTCCCCATGGATGCTTTCTTCCTCCTCATCAATCCCAGAACCATCACTTGACCCCTTATGTCTTTTCAGGTACTCATCCCGGAGTCCACGGACCCCCATATCTCTCCTTTCAGCCTCCACACCTTGTTCCAACTGGTCCAATGCACCACCCTCATCCCACAGGAGGTCAAAATATAGCTGTGAATCAAGGCGCCAGTTCAAATAGTTCAGGTCCTCAGTTAATTGGACTGCCTCCTCCATATGTGGGAACTACTCCGACGGCAGTTGCGGCTCTCGCAGCCTCAGCTGCTTCTGGCATTGGAATGTCAGAAGAGGAGAGGAATGCTATTGTCCAGGTCTTGTCAAAGATTGCTCCGCCTAAGGTAATTGGCTTTACAACAGCATTTCTTCACTTGTAGATACCGTATTTTCGATGCTATTTTGTGTCAAATGAACCTAAATTAATATTAATTGGGTGTCTAGTTTTCGCCGATTTGTTTATTAGGACTTTGAGCTTCTGTTCTCGTTTGCAGCCATCTTACACATTCCATATTTATCATTTAAGTAGGCCTGAAAAAATCTTCAACATGTTCCTTTTTGGGAGCTTATTAGCACCTAACACAGTTTGAGATACTGATAAGGAATTCGTTAAATATAACCGAACAGGGTTTTTTGGGGCTATTTACGCTACTAAAACGTTATAGTTGACATCGAGTGGTGATGTATTGCTTCGAATATGATTCTACTTCGGCACGTCGGAATTTGCATATTTCTCCATATTTTCATTAACGTTAAAAATAAAATGAAAATTCCCGTTGGTGTCTTGTGAGGCATACCGCCGACGCATTCTAGAGTTGAATGAGCGCTAAGCAAAGCTACTTCAACAACACTCAACAAAAGATCTATTGAAGAGTTATTTAATGACGAAAAAGAATTTCCTGTAAGTAGGCAGTAGGGTGCAATAGATCGGGAATTCATCCCCTAAATTAACAATATCGACCGCTTATTTTGTAATGAGAAGTAGAACGTAGCCAAGACTACCTTTAGTCGATCACATTGGAGCCTTTTTGAAGTCATGAGGGCGATTGCAATTAAATTATTAGAACCTTTAAAGGTTATATTGAACGGGGACATTTAGTATCATTACAATTGTCTTTACTGCCGAGTTGCACACTTGTGTGAAGTCATAGCGGTGTTTAATCACTTTAATGCCCAATAATATTTAAATGGAGGTGAATTAAGCGTTCCTTCTTCGGATAATAATTAAAAAAAATTGGTTGATCCAACTGAGGTGAACTTTGAGACCTCATTTCTGCGTTGGTTGATATCACGAAGCTTTTACTAATTTACCGACAGTGACATTGTATTTTTTGCCCATAGACAGTTCACTAGAACGACTTATGCCAATTTGGGGTTAATGTAAATTTAGAGTAAAGACGCTATTATTCCTTTTTCACACGAATCTTTTTACAAGTTATCAAAGGGTTTTCAATGTTATGCCCTTGATAATAAACACTGTTGATCTACACAAAGTTCCACCTATGCTGTACATAAGCTAGTTAGGTATCATTGTTTGGCATTACTGAACACTATATGAAATCCTGAGATTCGAATTCCAGTTAAGCGCACTGGGATCATTTATATCACATGGTAGGCTTTATGATAGTTATCAATAATACTTTAGATGACTTCAGGCTTCACAGAGGGGAGGAACAGACAAAGTCACAAAAAGTCGAGAGGGGGGGGGACAGAAGAGCGCTTCACAGATTTAAAAGAGACAGACAGACACAAAGGCAGAGGATAGGTAAGACGAGTACTGTGGAAGTGGTCGAATATGACATACAGTGGGGTCATAATAGTTTGAAGTCAGAAGTCGACTGCTGGTTCATAGACTATTTCAGCGTATGAATATACGTTGCCCAGGGTGCACCACGTGGAGGTAAGTCTATCTCTCACCCTACACTGGAAATATATCATGTGAAACCCGTTTATAGAATCGACAGGAAGAAATCAGTGCTCCAGCTATTAATCCACTAATTAGAGGGCTTTTCTACGATGCTTACGAAAGTGGAAGGATACAGAAACACTAGACAAAGTGGTCTTACATATGATCTGATAATAAGTTCTGGTGTTTATAATTATCTACCGAATTTTCCGTATTATAAATAGATATAAGTTAATGGCTTATTGAACTTAGCAATGCAAAATAATAACAAATTTTTTGCATTTTTCTCTATCACAGATAAGCGAAGTTAGTTGTAACAACGTGACTATCAATATCTCTCTTCCCGAGGGCATCACTGATCCCTTGACATCTACCGAGGATAATTCCAAACCGGCACAACCCCAAGTTAAAGATGACAATTCCACCGAACTTGAACCAAGAACCAAGAACAGCATTGATGAGGAGGAGGGGAAAAGCAAAGAACGTCAAACTCCTGACTCTTCCCAGTCCAACACCAAATCCTGGTCCATTTCTCCCTCAGAGCTCGGATTTGCATTGTATCTTGCAGAGAGAAACGACAATTACGTCTGTGTCTACGTGTGAGTTGATTTGAAGCTAGGATTACGAAGTTGATTTAACCATGAACTGAACTCTTCACTCCTGTGTTTTTAGCGGTGAAGTTATGAGTATTCTACTGCAAGACTTGAGGCCCGGAGTTCATTATAACACGAAGTAGGTCATTGTTTTTGCATGCAATTATTGTGATATAACGCATGCTTGAATTTATTATCTCCTCATTATAACTTTGGTGGTCTAAGGACGACACGTCATTAATACCTTTATTAAGTATGCAGATGTTTCAACATCCCCCCCTAAGTTAACTTAATTTGGACCTCCATAGTGAATAAGACAAAACATGCTTATAGACTAGTCGCTGAAGATTTCTAGCTTATTATCCATTAATGAAGCGTTTGAGACTTTGAAACGTAAGCTTTACGGTCACGGATTCATTGAGTAACAGTCAAACTACTTAAGTAGTATATTACGCTCCACGAGGCATCTGACACCACCCCCCCCCGAACCACCACCACGCCTATTTTATAATTTTATTTTGTTTTATGATATCAATGTTGCTCCATTGCACTGCTAACCCACCTCCCAGTTTGTAAGTTGCGCATTTCAAAGTATCCAAAAGATATCATGGCGGTACATTGGACTTCTTGAAGATAGTTTTTGAATTCTGAGGTGATTTCACCATAAACCAACAACAACAACAGCAACAACAACAATATGTAAATATATACATTCTGCACACACGTAATATTTGCATCGGAAAGAACTTAGTGCCATTATGTGGAAGGAAGATGTTTATGCAGCAAACGAAGAAGCCACCTTGGTAAATAAACCTAAACAGTTTTGTTTGCGCATATTGAGAAATGAACATAATTCAGCTTCTATTTAATTTTAATGGAACAGGGAATGGTTACTGCATATGTATTCAATACAGGACGTTTTTTCCGAGCCTTCTTACCTAGTTTACACACCGCAGGCCTAAGTTTGAAACCTATTGACAAATGAGGGCATATTTACTTCCCTTAATTTGGCAAGATCCGCTTCAAGATCTTGCTTGTGAGCCTAAGATTCATCAGCAATGGCAGTAATTTTAGCCATTGGATAGTTAAGAGAATGTTAATCCCATGGGACGTGGGGGGGGGGGGGTTGACAGATTCCTAGAACGACCCATTGGACGGTTATTTTATTGGTATCCATATTATATTGACTTTATTACGCACAATAGTGGATAGAGTGAAAGCGGCTCACAGCGAAATGCTGAAGTTCAAATACTTTATGGTTAGGAGCACTTTGGAAAGATAGGGAGCATAGTTAAGGCGACAAAGTTATTTATATCAAGTGGCAGGCTTTATGAAAGGTGTCATTAGCCCTTTAATTGACTTCGGGCTTAACAGAGAGGAGGAATCTCAAAGTGGGGTGGTCGAATACGACTTACTGTCGGGCCATGGTAGTTTGATGTCAGAGGTCAACTGTAGATTTATTCGTTGACCAGTGTGCACCACGTAGAGGTAAGTCTATCGCGCACTCCAGGTGACAGAGTACACTTCTTTATTGGATTTTGGACCTGGGTGAGGTAAAATTTACTCAGTGGGCAGTTCGTGTTCAAACATTCAAATCTTACGATTCGGCAAGCACTTGGTAACCACGAAGGTCGGTCCGACCACTTCAAATCATTTTTTTGCGACTGCCTAAGAAATCAGCTTTGAGACAGCTGACATTTCTAAGCTATCTGGGTGCCGTAGTCTGTGTTTACTCGATGACATTGTAAGTAATATGCATCCCTACTTAACTTATCACATACACTCACGATCACGCGCAGATCCATTGAAGTGAACCTCGAAAAACACACGATGAATGAGGCAAAGTAAGGAGAGCACTTATAATTTTTCAAAAAGTACACTTAGTTGCGTGATTGCAATCACTTATTTTTCAAGTCAAAGGAAAGAGTCATTTAAATCTCTATGCGTTTTGTGATATTGTGCCTGTGATTTTCAATATTCACTTCCTTGTAGAAGGCGCTGCAAGTTTGGGGGTACTTAATTTAGCATCGTCGTTTAATTCAAAAGATTGGTCAATGATGCAGGTGGTGGCGAGAACGTCCTTCAAAGTTAACAGTCACTAGATTGATGTGGATGACCGACAAGATGAATTAATCCAGGCCAGAGAAAATGTGATAAAATATGATAAAGCTCTAGGATATCTTACCTCCATCCAAAGCAAACGCTATTATCTCTTCCTCTAATTAGCCCGGAATTCACGGGTCCTACTTAAACAAGCCAAACTGGAAAGAAAGCAACTGTAATTGGAATAAAATTTACTGATATGCTTCCCACTGTCACCATTTTGTTTACACCTTGTCAATGTTTACACCTCTTAATCATGTCACTACCGCGATATGATGACATGGCCTAAGTGTAGTCCCATTACATGATTCAATGTCACGTCAGACATGTGTGGCCGCAAGTGACTGTGGTTTTAAAAAGCTAAAAATGCCGAGTGTCTTGAACACGGATCATTTGATCGCCTCATTGGAAAATTGGAGGATTGTTTCTTTTTAATCTTAGCAAGTTGGCGGCATTTATCTTTCATTTGTTCTTGGTGAGACATTACTCGGCTTGGCATTTTTGTTGGATCTCAATTTAAATAAGGGAACTAAAAGGAGATGTAGGAGGGGAAGGGGAAGGTGGAACTGCGCATTTGGTCAAACGCAATTCGCAGATGAGGAAACTCTGCATCAGTAATTTTGGAAAGACATCTGGACCAATCTATATGGTCGAAACTTTACCTAAGTGGAAACCTTTGCAACAGAAATTGGGAAAATTGATCGCTTTGGTTACTTCTTCCGCGTTTGAACGGCTCCTTTTCGCTTCATTTAAAAGAATCTTTCACGACATCACTGACTTCACCCCTCAAGGTGGTATTTAATTAATTCTCTAGGTAGCGAATTTGGGGCTCGTTTTATATGCCGACAATGTCCATCATTTCTTGAAATCCATTTCTATCAAATGAACTGCATTAGCAGTTCATACTTTCACAAATTTAACAGTTCGGTGACTATTTGCCACCCGACTCGCTTGTGAACTTTGATCTTTGCGGTTTATAGATAATTTGATACTACTGAGTATTAAATTATTCACTTCTCGATAAATATTAACCCACCGCAAACTCGTTCAATTAACTTAATGCTGTGCGCGTGTGCTGGTAGGAAAGCATTTGTCATTTACCTGGTTTGAGCTGATTATTTTGACTTGAGACGAAAACAGGATTTGGTGGTAAAAAAGAGCGCATTCAGCCAATGTCTCCACGCTTTAATGTGCATTTCTTTCTGAAATTTTTTATTTCCACAACAACCCCACCCACCCACCCACTCAC
>UZAE01012274.1:0-49063 GCA_900617975.1 Rodentolepis nana
CAAATGGCAGGCGTTTTGATAGTTATCATTAGTCCTTTAGCTGACTTCGGGCTTCACAGGGGGAGGAACATCAAAGTAACAGAAAGCCGAGGGATGGGGTGCAGAAGAGTGGTTTACAGTTGTAAAAGAGACAGACACAAAGGCAGAGAAAAGGTAGGAAGATTACTGTGGAAGTGGTAGAATATGGCATCCAGTGGGGTTATGGTAGTTTGAAGTCAGAGGTCAACTGCCGGTTAATAGACTTTTTTGCCCTATGAATGTACGTTGCCCAGGTTGCACCACGTGGAGGTAAGTCTATCGCACACCCCAGGCACATAACAGTCAAAGTGTAATATTTCACTTTCGTTGTTGATTCAAAGTAAATTCTCTCATATTCAACTGTTTCTTTGCTTTTGTGAAACAAGAAATAGTTTTTGTTACGCCATTTGTCAGGAATTATTAACGTTTTAGAACTCTGCCCGCAAAGAAAGAACAGCTCTTGGTTCGGTAAGCTAAAATATTGATTTTTACAAATGCAATTTTCTTATTTCAAAATGTTCGTATAAACATTCTAAACATTCAATTTTGTAGTAAAAAATCTCAAGAAGTGGCAACATTAACCGATGACCTTGGGTTGGTTTATTTTTTTGTTAAACATGTCCATTCATTTTAAGTTTCTTCCACGAAAGACGAAACCGAATTGAATTATTTGATTTGGACAAATTTAGCTGAATTAAGCATTATTAAACTATGATTTAATAGCACCATACTTTACACATAATTGCTGTGAAGTAATGGGTCAAATTTTGTGACCTCATTTGTTGATTCAAGATGTTTAAGTAAAGCAACTGATTATTGGGTAATATCTCAAACTGATGGAGTAATTTCCTAGTCCATTTGTAATTTCCTGCATAAAGGGCTAACTATTTCTTAAATGACCTTGGGAACCCAGCAGAGATTTGTAGATCAGCGACGCGTTTTGTAAAATAGCGTTGTTATATGATGACCCTTTACTTATTATATCTTAATTACTTTACTCTAATTGATATATTTTCTCTTATTATATTGTGTGTTTAAATATAACTGACATATACGCAACTCATTCAATTGATTTCGAGATAGTGTATCAAAATTCGTTAAAACTTCTGCCTCGTTACAATTTGGTACTAGTTATTTATTTACGACTTAACTAATGTGGTTGTTAATTATTAAAAAAATAACAAAGTATATTCAGGTTTAATGTATTCACCTGTAGCATTGCAGCCGACAAGTTGTACAATCGCTTTTCAATTACTACGAATACAATTTCTAATAGAAGTTCAATGAATCTTAAAATTAAGAACACTTACAATAAATTCACTTAATAAGCTTAAGCAAATTAACAAATATTTCGTATATTTCATTTTGACCTCATTTTAATTCTTATGGAAAAATAAATCATGACTTATGCAGTATCGAATAATATGTTAATTAATTTTAGACCTATACTAGAGAAGATACCTGAAGAGGAGTCGTAAGTCGGCCTTTTTGTCTAATTTTGACAGATGAATGATTAGTTTAGAAATAAGGAAGTAAAATAACCAGAACGCTTTTGCCAAAATAGTTGACTATAACAGATCGAATATCTTAACTTAGTAGCTCTAGAACTTGGGCCTTGAAGCCTTTTCTGGGAGCGATAAGAGGGGGGGGGGTCTGCTCACAACTTATGAGGATGGCTTTACCAACCATTCAAACGTTATATTGTGTAAAATATCGATCCAATGGATTATCGACATTTCCAGGTACCTAGGTTTGGCTAGTCGTAAATTTGGATAAAGTGATGAGTAAACTGGCCTCCATCAGAAGAATGCGTCTTATTCTTACTTGAAGCAAAATCTTACAACCTTTGTTTCATTCAAAGCATTGGTGGCACTGGATACAAGAGTTTGGAATAACGTATTTATAAGCTATGGCAGAATTGAAGAGTTAAAGAAGCGATTGTCACAAGCAAAGCTACTTATAGAATCTAATTGATTTCGTCTAAGAAATATCTTTTTTAAATTCCATAATCTTAAAGATCTTTCTGGTGTAGTAAACCTTTTCAGAATCAGAAGAACGAGAACTGAGACGACCTAGATGTACACTGATTGATTGTAGAGGACGAAGCTGGTAAAGACATAGTGTTCTGGCAAGGAGAGCTGGATTACACGTCTAAAGCTCATACGTTAATGTAGTATTATTTGTAATGCCCACGATATTTTGAAGCTGAAAAAAGGCTTATCTATGACAATGAAAAAAGGCACTGTTGATTTTCAAGCTCCTTAATGAATGTGTAGTACTTAAAATGGTTTGCATTAATTGGCTTAATTAAATAACATGTGACTAAGATATTTAATGACGTGCGAGTAAATATAAAGAAGCACAGAATGGAAAGGGCACCTGGTTTGAAATGAAATGAATTCACTTCAAGTAAGAAATAATTAGTGAGCATTTATTACTTATATAAGAGTTGTTGATATCAAACTTTTGTTTTAGCTTCTAAGGTCAAATTGCAGTTAATCTACAAGGAGTTATCTTTTAAATTCACAAAAGCTAATGCCAATGCCAATTTCTGAGAAACAATCTAAAATATTTTTAGTATATTTATTATTTGTTTAATTACTGCTTCATTCAGCTTCTATTTAATCGTATTTTCTAACGAATCCTAATTTTTAATTTAGGTCTAATTTAACTACTAGCCCTAGAAGGTGACTTGTAATTTTTATTTTAAACTATTAATTTGCTTTTAAATCTATTCATTTTGAATAAAATCTAATGCTTTTGGAGAACTTTTGATGAAGGATGCTCTACACAGCAATATCCGTCGTAAACTTTCCGAAATAAATTTCAAAATAGGATAAATTGGCATTTGCCAGCACTAATTAAATACCCAGTTGTTTGGAGAAATCTTTCTAGCACAATTCCCTAGTATGAAACTACTCCAAAAAATCACCTAAGCTACCTCAACAGTAGTGTTTATTCTGGGTATGAGCAGTTACTCACAGCTTGGTCATTAGAATACAACTTTGGTCCCACTCCGAACACAGCGACAATAGTTTATTCCAGACACTTCAAGCGAGTATGAAGTCCCTTGACATCTGGCAAAATAAAAATATGAAGGTTACATAGACTAAAGTACAACATTTCGTAAATTGATGAAATGAAATTAAAGCCTTAACAACGAATTAAGCATATCATAAAAAGGACCATGGTAGTTTTAAATTTTTATTACGATCGGGGTAAAATATGAGTTTTCATGTATCTGGTTACAGTGAAGCAAATGTGAAAAATTCCAGGTCACTTGGGTAAGCAAATAAATGACCAATTTTAAAGCATTTTTAAATTTGTGCAAATATTGCCTTAACCAACATTTTTTGCAGAGAACTCTCGACTGTAGGACTGTACAAACAATACACGTAAGTCGGTGCTTCAAAACAGTGAAATTATTATTCAAATGCTACTTAACACGAACATCGTAAATATGAGGTAGAGTTACATTATATTTTTAGGGTGAAGATTATCAGTTGTCCCAGAATATTAATCGAAAATTCGTAAAAAATCCGTCCTTTTGCGCCCTAAGTGAGCTAAGGACTAATAGAGCTAAGAGAACGGATTTACATGATTTTAAAAATATATCTAACTTAATGGTTTTCACTAATCTAACTGCTTTCGTATTTTGGGAAGCTAATACCAACAATAAGTTTTGATTTCCCAATAGCAATCTAATATTCCTCTCCTAAGGATATTCTGTCTTGGCACGAATCATTATGGATAAAGATTGAATTGAATACGCCCACACGAGCGTGTTTTAGTGGCCAAATTTATAAAGTAATTATGAATCTGTTAACTTTAGCGAAGCTATTTCACTGAAATTATTTGCTTATATATTACGTTTGCAAAACAAGCGGGAGAAAAGTATTTTATCAACCGATCACATTTACAAGAAATTCTATTGAATTTAAACGCACTTTTGAAGTCACGCTTTTAACCCGCCATTTTAGCGCATGCCCACTGAAGAATATGGGCCAATCGTTGTAAGTGATGCATTTTATTTAGAGGCCCCGAATTTTAAGACTAAACATGACACTTGCATCTATCAACTAGTGAAAATCTTTCCAGTCCCTCCCAACTTCCGTAAGTATAATAGTAATTAAAAGTAATTCAACTTACATCTTAAATATTGCCTTTAATTCGATTTCGCAGAAAAATAAAAGCTTTTAATTTGTTATTATTACAAAATTTGATATCGTTAGGCTGCCACTTCAGAAAATCGGTTTGATCCACTCTAAGATGTACGAGTATTCACAGTTAGTTGTAAATGGGAAATTAGTTAAGACGCCAAACATCAACTGATTGCTTATTTTGGAATTTAGTCAAGCTTAATAGACGTGGATAATATCAAAACTTGCAGAATTCCTTGGAATAGCTTGACCATTTACTGTACTAACTAAGTCAATTTCGTTCCATTATTTTAGCGACCGCGGAGGCCGGGTTTCTACCCTGCGGTAAACATTTTATTAATATTATTTACTTCTAGTATTATTTATTTCATGTTTAAACAATTACCAAGTTTATTTAATTATAGAGCCATGTTTGAGGTTGAAGATAAATTGTGACACCGCTATTTAACAATAATTTTGTCCTGTCTGTATTTACCATTCTTTTAAAACCCTCACGTAATTTACAACAAAACTATTAACATCTGCTTGTATGTTATCTATTTGAAGGTAAATAAAAAACTGAAGCGTTCTACTATTCATCTTATTAAAGCGATTAATTGACTTTGATGCTGTTATCGGTTTACGAAATCAAATAAGCACCTTTTCATTTCTTAATGATATGCAATAATTTTCTCCAATGGCTAGAAGCACCGAACGTGCCTAAATTTTGTTTCCTTCATTCATTCATTCATTCTACAATGCATCACCGTTGTCAATATTTTAGCTGGCACTTTTTTTCAAAAGATGCTGTGATAATTTTTTTAATATTGGCATTTATCTTGAGTGGAATCCATGACGTTCTATTAGTGACCGAAAATAGAAAGTGCAGATATAAAAAAGGGACCATCACGTAATTTTGTAAACTTGATCAGATCTGCTGTTGGACGTAAGTGGAACAAAATGTTGACCTCCGAAATGCAGGTGAACATGAACCGCCGTTATTGATGACCAGTTGTCAAGTTAATTGCCACTTAATCGGCTCTAAGTGTGAAACCTCAAGTTATGACAGGGTGACGCCAATCACTGCTACAATTATATATAAATCTTCATGAACTTTTTTAAAGTATGTACAAATAAGCATATTTTAATACGGTATTTCATTTAGGTAAACATATGGGGTTATTTATTTTACCAATGAAGCTCAATGAGTGATGTAACGGTTCAGAGCAATCAATATAATCTTAAGTATAACTGAGGTAGTTACATGGCTGCAATTAACTAACTAGGAAGAGGGAAGACATGACCTGCGACTTACAATGAAAACTTAATTATTTTGAATCAAACTGCCTGTGCATAACCTAGTAAATTGGCAGAATAACAAAAACTGAAAAAGGAGTTTAAAATTTCTTTGCATGAAGAGCGATTTAGATGAAAATATTTTGATAAACTAGGCCCAGGTCGTTGAAAATATTTGAGCATCTAAGAAAGTAATTAGTCAAAGTGGGAAAGCGGTGTTTTAATCATCCTTCTCTGTGTTATGTATGATAGGTTAATATGGTGAAGTAAATTTGAACCAACAATTAACTGTGCCAAATTCAGCTTTATAATTGATGAGATTCGTCTTTAGGGGCAGAGAAATAAGGCGCTAGTTTGGTATTTTGCAGAGGTTAATTGGAGCTATTTTAGTTTAATATTTCGATAAAGCATCAGTACCAAGAAGCTATTCGTCAATTTCACATTCAACTAAAAATAGAGCCTCTATTTTGAATTTCAAGACTTTTTCAGTCCTGAACCGATAATTTCATAACCTTACTGTCTTTTTTGAATTGGTGATTGCAAATTATTTTTGCTGAGGTTTCATAGGGATTAATAAGTAATGTTAGAGGGAAAATAAATTCAAAAATCATTTCTCGCTTCAAAGACAGAAAAAATAAATAAAAGACACCTTACTTAACAACCTAACCATGTAATAAAGATATTAGTAAGACCAAAAAATGTCAAAAATCATAATTAATATTAATTATATATGCTATACAATGTCTTTAAATATATTTCAACAGAATTTTGACAAAAAATATTATTGAAAATATTGTCTGGTTGTAATATTTTGAAACTAATTATATAGTTGAATTAACAAGATTTTAAATTGTTTGTTTAAGTTTATAACTGTGCATCCGACCTAAACGCCGTTCATATTCAACCAACCCCAGTCAGTCACAATTAGAGATTTGAGCCGCAAGAATGCGGCTACTAAAATTACTGCTGTTTGTAATATTATCTTATGGTTACCCGGATGATTTCTTTCAACAAAATGGTACATTTAATGTATTGATTTCACTATTGCACTTTAGATTACCCAGACGATATTGATTACCTGGATATGGATCCGGATTCGTTACTCGCAGAACATGCAATTATTACAGCAAATGCAACTTGTGGTGAACGAAAACGGGAATATTTTTGCCGTTTAGTTGAACACGCTGGGTATGACTTTGCGTAAGTTTTTTGGCTATGTATGCTTATATCATTAATCTTGTTTTGGTTAATAAAGTTATTTTACCTTAGAGCTCTGTTGAGGATAAAACGTCAAACATTTTCGCATCCTCAAGATGCTAGGACTTTTAAAGATGTTGACGGCACTGTGATAGAATGCAATTACTGTGATGCAAGGGATCCTAGTCTACGACATCCTATCGAGTATGCGGTTTCCGGTGACAATAATTTGTGGTGGCAGAGTCCGTCTCTTGCTGAAGGCCTTCAATATCATGCTGTGACAATCGATGTCGATTTGAAACAGGTAAAATATACCTTAGATACTTTTTTCTTTACTCTTTTATTAACATTAAATAATTGTGTGGTAGGTATATCAAATTGTCTTCATTCTACTTCGAATGGGAGACTCCCCACGCCCAGCTAACTGGATTCTAGAAAAATCTATAGACGGAAAAGATTTTCAACCATGGGTCTTCTTTGCAGAGAATGCTCAACAGTGTATGTCTATGTTTCAACCGACGGTAAATGGAACGCTTCGCATTACAAGTGATTCACGACCCCACAAACTTGGAAATGCAGAGGTTCTTAACCCCGATATCAGATAAGCAAATCCATTAATGAAATTAGTTTCAAATGTATTATCCGGTTTGGTTTTAGGTTTACTGCACGACATACTTCAGCCAGCCTCAAAATCTCCAGGCCGGTGAAATAATTATTCCATTGACTGTTGATAGGGAAGGTGCATCATCCTCATACCTTGAGGCCAGTAAACCCATCGATCCGGAACTGATCGTGAGTTGAGAGGCTTGTTCAATTATACGCTTAGCTTCTTCATGGGCATTACTTTATATCTTTATAGGAGTTTCTCTCGGCACGATTCGTCCGTCTTCGTTTCCAGAAATTGCAGACCCTTTCAGGTGACTGGATGACACTCCGTGATCAATTAGACCCGACTGTATACAACCGGGTTAGTTTTCTTAGTGTATTTGGATCTGTTTATGTGAACTGTGGGATTGTTTATTTTATTGTCTCTGTGATTTTTTCTAGCAAAAACTAATATATTGTTGTACTGTATTTTTTTTGGTAAATTAAAGTTTTGTATTTCTGGAAAACTAATTGCATTATAATCTTTTTGTTGATATTTTTAGTATTACTACTCCATTAGAAACATCAAAATCGGTGGGAAGTGCATTTGCAATAGTCATGCCAACACTTGTGGTCGTCAAATGGTCAATGTGAGTTGTCCTTCATGTATAGGATAGACCACCTATAATGACTTATTTGAGCATTTTTCTCTTGTTTAAACTTTAGGGAGTCCCAAGAGCGGTTTGCGATTGTCAGCATAATACCTGTGGTCATACTTGTGAGAAATGCTGTCCATTATTCAATCAACAGCCCTGGCGCCCTGGTGGAATGTGTGAAGGTGATTCAGCTATTTAATACCAGATATAATGATGATTAGCTAATAAGCGGGGTTTCTTATGAGGTCAATATTATTTCATTTGATATATTTTAATTTTGAAAAAGATTACTCGATTGCACGTTTCTTTATAATACTCAGAATTTTATTCACTCGGTTCGGTGCTGTTATTCATGGCAGTTAATTTAAAAAATATATTATAAAAATCAATTTATCGATTTAAAAAACATGAATTCATTTGAATTCCTTCTTAATCACGCAAAAAAGTTGAAATACTCATTGAACTGTCTCGAATTAAAGTAGTTTTAAAATCCTTACGTATTATAGGCCTTTAGCAACTTTTAACTACCTTCTTGGATGACCACAATAAATCTTTCTTTCATTGTACTGAGGCATTCAACCATTTTAGAATGCAATTGTCATGGAAAGGCTGATTCTTGTGTCTACAATCAGACGGTGGCAAATCTTCAACTTAGTCTCAATCGATACAACGTCCGAGAAGGTGGTGGTGTCTGTCTTCAATGTCGCGTATGCGCTTCTCTTTTCTTTTAAGCCCCTCTCCTTTAGGATTTTTATCACGTTTGATGTATCACCATATCTGCTTCAAGTACTTAATTCCTGTCTAATTTATTTGATTTAATATATATATATATATATATATATATATATAGAGTGAAGAGTTTGAAATTTATATTCAATCTGAACTGAGTCTAAGGCGTGTCATCACAATTACTTAGAATAACTTGATATGACATTTTTCTTATGCATTTGAATACTTCATTGGGATTATTTCTGTACCTTTGGAATTAAAAACCCCCTATTTCCTGAAACTGAGTGCTATTATCAATTTTACAGGAAAAAACAATGGGTATAAATTGTGAAGATTGTATTCCTGGCTACTATCGTCCATTGAATGTTGGTCCTGATGCCAGGAACCCCTGTGTCCCATGTCAATGCAATATTCACGGCTCAACGGGCGTCTGTATTTCCAATGATGCCTTGATGCCAGAAAAAGTAAGCGATTTCATTTCTTGAAAATCGTTTCATTAGTATTGGCGGTAACTTCATTTATACTTATTGATTTGCTCATTGGAAAGACACAAAGTGGCGAACCAGTTCATTTCAAACATATTTTCCTTCCAAATAACCTCAGACCCACAAATTTAATCCAACTATTAATAATATAAAACATTTTGTTATTTTGCATATTTAGACTAAATAATGTTTCTTTTTATAGTTTCTCAATAATATTTTAAATCCAAAATTGTGCTAATTTTTTATACTTATTCGTCATTCTTTGCAACCGCAATTCTAAATGTCAATATTAAAAGGAGGTTTTTTATTTAATTTCCTTACGTTAAAACTTAGATACAAAGATAGCGCCAAAGGAACGTAATTTTGGAATTGTTGAGATCGAGATCTGTGAAAATCTGCCTCATAATCCACATTAATGTTGTGTCTTCCCTTCTCAACTTCTACGTCAATGTTGGAAGAGATCATTCCGCTATTTGACGAAACTTTTGTACCAATTTGAAATGAGTTCTTCTTGTCTCCAACATGTCCATGCTTATTTTGACGGTAATTAAAATGTGTGTTAATAGAGAATCCTGAGAGAACAGAAGCCACCTTGATTTTGGATAGCTTGCATCATGTAAACATGATCACATTAATTATTCACTTCTGGATATTTTAGTCCAAGCTTAAACGATTTAATTTACTTATCTAAGTCCTATTTTATTGTTACTGTGTTTCAAACATTACTAATATTAATAATTCTAATTGCATATCTGAGAAAGTACGTTTCTGGTAGGCATTTTTTATGGTTCTCCATTTCATAAGAGCTTGCAATTGATTATATTTCTGCCTAATATTTGAATCCAATCTAATTATGAATTTCAAATGTTGCACCTTTTAGGAAAATCGATGGTTTAAAGGTTTCTCTATCGAAATCATCTCGAAAGCTTTAATCGTAATAATAAGTGATCCTGTAGCTCAAATTAGTTAAGAAAACACAAATTGAACTTTAAAACTATGTCCAATTCTTTGTGATTTCTTCGCTGCGCGAGCCTCAACATTTCTCGCTTACACAACCACCCAGGTCACGATTGATGTTTGAACAAATAGACGAAGGAGTGACCTGTTCAACCCCCCCCCCCCCATCCTGTAAGGTGATAAAGAAGCTGACGCTCGCAAACAAAGGGACAGGTCACACAAGATGCGGTGCCAAGTGTATTTATGATTGTTAATGTATTTGTGTGTGTGTATGTGTGTGCGAGAAAGTGCTGGGTGTTTACGTTGGCCGATGGGTCTTTCACTTGTGTAAGCTTACCTTGGGGTGAACCAACTTGCGAACAGATGCCGGACAGTCTTGGTCTAAATAAACTATACCTTCTTTCTCATTTTCTCTCTGATGCAAGTATATCTTGAAGGAGGAGCATCTTTTCACACTACCAACAGGAATTGATTTCGCGTGTGTAAACAAACTAGAACCTTGTTCTTATTTCGGAAAATCCAATGAAAATCTGCATTAATTCCGCCAATACTGAGGAAGTCGCATAATCGAGTCCCCTTGATCAGAATATGGTTCCGTTTGAGATACAGGCTTGACAGAGAAGATGCATAGTAGTTAATCTAGCATTCTTTATGTGGAAATGAGGTGGACCGTTAACCATTTGAGTTGCCAAAAGTACCGAGTTTCTTAAGAGCACTAATAGGAATCTTATCTTAAAGATTTTAAGTTTCGTTGGGCTGTAAATTGGAAGTAGGTCATGCTATCGATTTCACTAATGATTTTTTCAGTATTTTTCTTCCTATATAGCAGGAAATGTTCATATAGTACCAAAGCAATCAAAGTTTGACATCAGATATCTCTATGGGAAACAAATCTTGACCCATCATGTAGATAAAGAAGTCAGAATGTTTTTGGCTATTTACAGTACTTGTTTGAATGTAACTTGATTTGGTAGATGCTGATCATTTTCAAAATTTTTGTCTTGAAATCGAAAAATAGGAAATGGGGATAATAAAAGTTGACGTATATGGCAATATATCGTTTCTTTCTTGTAATTCCCCCAGTTAAATCCTTGTTACTCACTTTGTGACTTCATTTGTATTTAATTTTTTAATTTATTGGTCTTATGACCCGAAATTTGACTCCATCTATTTCAGCAACCCGGAGATTGTGTCTGCCGGGAGGGCTTCGCTGGTAGGCTTTGTGATAGGTGTGCAGAGGGGTACTATCAATCACCTTTTAATCCACGGGAGTGTCTCAAATGTCCCTGTGATGTAGCCGGTTCCCATAGAGGTCAAGGCTACCGCTGTCAACCGCCATGCAATTGTAAGGTAGGTTCTAATACATTCGATTTAAGTAGAAACTTAAACAAGAATGACATGGTGATGGGTAAACCTTCTTTTGTAGGCTAATGTCGACCCAGACTCACTTTGCAAGGCTTGTCTGCCTAACCATTTCAATCTCGATGATAATAATCCAGAAGGTTGTCAAGAATGCTTCTGTATGGGTCTGACCAAAGACTGTCAGAGTGTCTCAGTCGCAACTTCAAGGGTATATCTATATGAAGGCATCGACAATCACAACCTAAGCAATGCTTACTTATTCTTTTTTATTTCAGCGATTGGAGCAGGAGGGCAAATTGGGTTTGGTAAGTTGGTGCACTACTTATCGCCTATTGAAAAATTTGCCCAACTTTCTTAAACACTTTAGATTCGTACTACTCTAATGATTTAAGTAGCCATTGTTATTTTCAGGTTGATACGCTAGAGGGATGGAGTCTTGTAGTTCCTTCTTCGCCTCGTTCCTTGTCAGTACCTCCAACTAGCGCTGGTGCTTCAGCAGACAGTGTTGAAACAACGCGGATGCTTCGTGTGTCTGCCGAAGATGCTGAATTCGCCCTAGGTCCACCAGCTGCAGTCCCGGGGAAGTCAATTTACTGGAGTGCTCCTGTGGAATATCTTGGAAAACAGTTGACTGGATATAGAGGTTACCTGGAAGTTATCACACGTTTCACCTCACTAGTTATTCGCAAAACTACTGCATATGATAATTACACTGCTTCAAGAGTCTGGATAACTGAGCCGGACGTCGTTATTGAAGTAAGAATTATTCAAAATCATTAATTACGGTATCAATTTAATTGATATTTTTGGCACGATTGATTGATGTTTTAATTAACATTGACAACTAAATAGAATAATTTTGGTAGCAAATGTAAATTGAAAGCCTATTTCAGAGAAAACAGAAATATTATAGTGGTAGGCTTATAATGAATTTTAAAAAGTGTGGCATAAATTGAGGGGTTAGTTGTTCGTTTTGATAACTCGATCGGCTTCTTTTTAAGACGGGGAGGTTATATTTTCGTTTTATCTTTGGTAAATAAACCATGAGTATCACTTACTCTATCATCTGTCTATCAAAATTTTGACCCATAGAAGTAATTATTCTTATTCTATTATTTACTTTTAGGGCCATGGAATTCGCCTTGGTTACACACCCTCTCCAGAGATGCGACAAACTCATCGTGTACAACGTATTCAACTACACGAATCCAATTTCCGGGTACTGGTTGAAGCCGGCAATGGTGGTTTAGATCGAATTCCCATCCACCAAACCCAGGTTACCCGGAGCGGAAGACAGCAAATGTATCCAGACCCAGCATACAGACAAGAAAGGTAAGTGGCTCAACTACTGAATTGAATATGAGTAGAAATAAAACCTTACAATATATATTTGACCAATTTAGCCCAAACAGATTGGATTACACAAAAGTTGGCCGACCAGCAACTGTGGTAGATATAATGACAGTACTTTCGAATTTGACGAGACTCTACATTAAAGCAAAGTACACTGATGATCAGACATTTACCGAGTAAGTCCGTCTCATGTTAGTTGGCACGATATCAGGAATGGTTAAATGAGATGAATCGTAACCTTTTCAGACTCCGACGGTTAGCAATGGAACGAGCAGAGCGGAAGAACGTTACACTAGGAGGACTTCCAGAAGGTATTCGTGGAATTGAAGAGTGTCGGTGCCCCCCTGGACATCGTGGTACCTCTTGTGAAGAATGTGAACTCGGTTACTGGAGGGATCCCTCGGTCGGCCCTGCTGGTGTAGACCAAACCGGTGCAATCGCTGCGTTTTTGGGATTAGTGAACCCTATCTTCAGGCGTGCTTGTGTTCCATGCGATTGCAATGGACGCGCTGATACTTGTGACCCAAATACTGGACACTGTTTGGTAAGTAATTGAATGTCCCGATTTTATGGTATGAGAACATGATTCAATCTATTTGTACACTATTTTCGTTTACCTACGCTCATATCTCGTCTCTCAAGGTAGAATAGTAGATTCTATGTCTCTAATTTTTTTATCTGTCCATTTGTGACAGTGAATAAAATTCATGGACACGCTGAGCCGAAAATTCAGGACATCAAGTGGGTCTTTAAATCACGACCCTCGGATGCAATCTCATTTCGCAGTTACAGTTTACTTCTCCGTGTTCTATTTTTTCCTACTCGGAAATTGAGTTCGCTTTTAGAGAAATCCCATATTAGCGGCGTTCGGTGCTTATTGCAAAGTTATTTAATTTAAAAAAGTGAACAACGTTGTCTTTTGATAACCAAATTAATAACCGAATGGCGATTGTCTACACTATTTAGAACATGGCACAGATCTTTAGGTTTCAACAAGTTATTTAGGTACTAACTTGTATAGGCAAATAGAAAATTTTTATTTACAGTGGCACGATTCAGATTCACAAATTCTCTCACATCTATCAGCTCCATTTCTTTTGTCCCAAAAATTAATTTTATTTCCAGTAACAGGACAAGAATTTTAGTGGCTTTCTGTTGTGTTGAAGTAGCCAATTTAATCGGAACTAAAATCTCACTTATGCGCCGTAATTAGGCAATAGAAGTGGGAACTTGGGTGTCACGGAATTCTACTTCATTTATGCTCCGGAAGCATCGGATCAATTTCTATTACAATCTGAACTCCGTTTGAGTTCGTCATGACGAAAGTGAATGAAAGGAAGGATAAATCAGATAGAAATGTGGCTGACTCATCCTCAAATGTTCGAAAGTCATACTGGCTAGTCATCTGATCAACTACAATTAAGAATACTGATCTTTGCTGTCTTAACACCCATTTTGGTCTTGTTTCCTTATCTTTTCAATGTTCTTTTTTGGTAAGCTTTCATGTCAACTCTTCTTCCGTTCATTTCTTCATTAGTTATCATTAAATTTCTCTATCTTTTTAAACTTTACTCTTCAATACACATCCAATAGGTAATTGCGTCATCGCAATTTTTCATATCCTTTGTCTGAAGTGCTGCTATTGCATTGCGATCCATCTAGACTAAAGCATACGAAAAATGAATGCCGACATAAAATTATGCTTTGCTATTATTGTTGAAACAAATATTTTTAATGCGCCTCCAACTCTTAAGCCAATAAATTTTAATAATTGGACTGAGATCAAGGGAATTAATGAATATTTCCAGGAATTTCAAGGCGTAAAGAGGTGGAAGGTAATGACTGGACTCTTAGCAAGCATAATTTGGTTTCTGGGATTTAGTGTTCAGCTCTATTTTGCTTCTTTAGTTTGTTTATTCCATTTGTGTAAGAGTGCCTAATCGAATACCTTGCGGGTGCTTGAGAAAAACTTGTAAAATTCATCCTTGGTGCATTGGATTACCGAATATTGGTTTTCTTCATAGAAATTCGAAAATGTTAACTCACTATTCAATCTCTGCAATTTTCAACTTATCAGACTGCCAATCATTTGCTTCGAAGAAAATTCTACAAAACGAAATTTTGAGTTGCTTGTCGTCTCTTTCTAAAGAGTGGAGTATTTTTATTGAAAGAAAAATTTTAAATCTTTGAGAAACGCTAAGATACTTTTACATTTTCGCTATTTTCCTTCAGAACTGCAAATACAACACCTTCGGTCCAAAGTGTGAACAATGTGCTCCAGGATTCCACGTTGATCCTACCAAGTTTGGATCGGACATCTGTCAACCTTGTGAATGTCCATCAGTTCTGAATCAGAAGACAAATTCCTGTGTTGCCCTGTCTCCTGGAGATTTGGGAACTTTTGGTATCTCTGCTGAAAAACCATACGCATGTCTGGACTGCGAGGACAAGTAAGTGGATTTAAAATACTTCAAAAGTCTTTCATTCATTGGTGTTATCTGTCTATATGGGTAAACTTAATCAATCACCCAGTGAAATTAGAATTATCAAAGTTCAGTTATGATTCGACCTTTGATTAAAGAGAGTTTATAATAAATAAATTAAGGCTATCGGATCATACGAAGGATTAGTTGTTCCTAATTAGCCAATCAATAAATTCGACTAAAAGAAAATTCCAGATTTCCTCACCTGAGTGATTGGCCTTCCATAGAATCAATTGGATAGGATTGAGCTCAAAATAAGAATTCTAATGAGGAATTTTACCCACCAGCATATAGTGATGAAGCAGGGGACAGTTGCTTTAGAGTTGTACTATCTCAAACTCAGGATTTCATTTAAATTATTGAATTATGGTGCTTCATAACAATATCGATTTCTTAGTCCTTGGGTCACCTCTTCAATTGAGGGTGGAGGGGAGTAAATGGCAGTCAGTTTCTAGGTAAATTAGAGCCAACTCTCTAGCACTGAGCTTTGGAAAAGACCAAAATGAATCTAACGGAAACCTGATTAACATTGCGTTCATATTTTCCCTACTCTGTCCGCTTCAGTTTAAACTATATTTCATATTCCGCTATTTAGTACCCGAGGCCAGTTCTGTGAATCCTGTGTCGAAATGTACTACGGAAACCCATTGCTTGGTCAACCTTGCCGACACTGTGATTGCGGTCCCATGGCAACTGGCTGTGACAGTATCACAGGAGAATGCCAATGTGGTCATTACACAACTGGACCTCGGTGCACTGAGTGTGCATTCGGTAGTCATGGTGACCCAAGCAAAGGGGAACCCTGTACCCGTAAGCATACTCTTTCTACAGCACATAATTGATAATAGGAAAGGATAACGTATTATGCTATTCTACTCCTCTTCAGCTTGTGGTTGCCATCCATTGGGAAGTCAAAGCATTGAATGTGACAAGGACACTGGTCTTTGTCTCTGTCGTCTATTCTATGAAGGTCGCCATTGCGATCGATGCGTTGCTGGTCGTGGAAATGTGGACGCTGGATGTCCACTATGCAACTGTGACCCCCTGGGCTCAGTACCTCAACAGTATGCATCGTGTGACCCAGTTACTGGACAGTGCACTTGTAAACCCGGTGTTGGCGGTACTCTTGAATGTGATAGATGTGCTGATGGATACTACAACCTTGGGAGTAACGGATGTCAAAGTCAGTATCTTTCTGAATTACTAACGATGCATTACATGTTGATTTCTATTAGTGAGACTCGATTTGTAAGTCAACACTAGATGTGTAAGAAGTAAAATAGAAATGTAAACTAATGTTTAAGTGCCAGAAAGGGTGATTTAGTGATTTAATTACTAGATGGACAGTTATTGCAAATATATATATAGATTTCGATTTCTTTCTCACACATTACTTAAGATAGTTATAATGACACAAACAAAATGATAAAATTGTTGATTTCAGAATGTGACTGTTCAAATCGGGCACTCTCGACTGCTTGCCATCCAACTTCTGGTCAGTGCGAATGCGGAAACAATGTGGTTGGGCAAAAATGCGATCGCTGCTTGGTAAGCTAACCAAGTGTACTTTCCCAGCATTTCAACGGCGCTTGACATATTGACTAATCCTGATTTTATTAGATGGGCCACTATTGGAATGGAAGTGAACCAAATTGTCGCCCTTGTGACTGTGGTCCGGGTGCAATAGCCAATAAGGAATGTGACTTGTATTCTGGCCAATGCCGTTGCGCCCCGTATGTGACTGGTCGACGCTGTGACCAATGCCAAACAGGCTTTTGGGGACCATCACCTAGTGGTTGTCAACGTAAGTAGCCACCTATTTCTAGATTAGTTAATTGTAATTTAATGTACCAAGGAATTTAATCGTGCTATTGTAGGTTGCCCTCAATGTCCAAATGGTCGGGTCTGCGATCAGTTGACCGGAAAATGCATTTGTCCGCCAAATACAATAGGAGACCGATGTGAAGCATGCAGTCCCCATTCATATGACTACAACCCAGCTCTTGGATGCAAAGTAAAGATAATTCTCAGGATAATTCTTGAATTTGTTACATTTGCCATGTAATTGCAATATGATTACTTCAGGATTGCAACTGTTCCGCTATTGGTTCGGATGACTCTACTGGAGATTGTGATCTTATAACTGGCCAATGTGCTTGTAAGAGCGGTTTCGCCGGTCGTGCCTGTGACGAATGTGCTCCTGGTTACTATGGCTATCCTGACTGTAAGCCCTGTATGTGCAGTCTGGAAGGGACCCTTCGTAATTCTAGCAATGGAGATCAAATCACCTGTGATCCAATTACTGGTGCCTGTCTCTGCAAGGCTAATGTTGAGGTGATATTTCCGAACTTAAGATAAATTTTCAAATAAAAATATGTACGTTAAAAGGTTAGTTTGTCTCTTTTAGGGAGAGAAGTGTGACAAGTGCATAGCCGGATCATTCGGGATTAGTGCTGATTATCCATTGGGTTGTTACGCTTGTTTCTGTTTCCCAACATCTCAATCAGCTCAATGCGAACAACTCAAAGGCTTCCGATCGGTTCCAGAAGCTCCACGCCGTCTTCAGGTACAGGTTTTTTTTGAATTTTTTAAATTTCTCTTTATGCACGACTTTTATTTATTCTTTTCTAATAGCTGGTGGACACTGACAATCAATACTTGCCGGGTGGTCCAAACGTTGACCTTCGCTTGACCTCAGAGGTCAGTCAGGGATCAAGTGAGCTGCCTGATTTGACGGTTGGACAAAATCAGTTCAAATGGAGATTCTCAAAGAGTATGCCTACATATCTTATTTTACCTGATGTGAAAGGACCTCATGCAAGTTAATCAATTAAGCGTTTAATTGTCTTAATATTCACTAACCTCGTTTTATTTCTACTATAGACCCGTAGCTATGGATCTATCTTTGTGGAAATTCATGCAGACTGCTTGCCAACGGGTAACTGTGGTCAAGAATATCCATCCACCGTTTTGCAGAATCGTGGAAGGCCTACCACAGATCGAACAGTACTAGAAGATCCTCAGAAGATATTTGCTCGAATGACGGCCCTTAATGGACAATTGGAGTTTGAATACCAGCCAGAGGTAAGATATCATTGTATTCTTTGTAGAAAATCTGCTTTATTGGTTATTAAAGGTATCAATTGTTGATTTTCCTAGGATCTCCCAGCTCAGACCGCCGTGCCTGGTGGTGACCTGGGTGCGCAGTACAACACCATTTGGATGAGGGAGGCGGATTGGGTCCTTACTCGCATTCATTCTCAACATCTTCGAGTTAGACCTAGCCGTGCAGCACTTATGCTGGCTCTAACCAATATAACTACGTTCTCTGTACGATTGACAACTTCGGGTATACCCCTCAAGGCTATTAGGTAATTGCGTTGAAAGCCCTCCAAATGTCGCTTTCTCCCTAAAAATTATAATGGTCCATTATTTAGATAAGATGTAGCGATGTTGTCTGCCAAGTGATATTAAATTGGAATAAATTTTCATCTTCCTAAATCTAGTGTGAACTATCGAACAAGAACTGCCAAGAGCGAAACGCTAACCCAACTTGGTACCCCAATCACCACCATAGAAAAATGTATTTGCAATAACACAGCATCAAAGGGTGATCACTGTGAGGTGGGTATAGCGCTCTTGATATTAAGTAGTATGGTATTTATGTTTAAATTGCAATTGGATTCCTTTTCCAGTTGGCTGACGAACTTAACTACTTCCCACCAATCACCATTAAACCTGGACCGGATGGAACTTACTTTGATGATCTTGTTGATATTACGAAACCATCAGAGAATGGTACAATTGCTGCAGGAGGAAGTGAGTTGTATTGCATAAATGAACGCAGTCTATAACCCCATGTTTCTGAATCGATTATCATTTGATGCACCATTTTAGAGCCAAGCTTTAAAATTGAAGGCGGAAGTGTCTTAAAATGTGAATGCAATGGAATGTCGAGTGAATGTGATTCAGAAACTGGTTTCTGCTTAAACTGTGAAGGAAACACAGCTGGCGCACATTGTGAAATCTGCACGGAGGGTTACATGGGTGATCCAACCAAGGGCATCCCCTGTGAAAAGTGTCCTTGTCCTAGTGAGAATGCCAAGTAAGTTTTGCAATTCAATGCACAAATGTAATTTGATGACGAGTTAACTAATGAACTTAATGGGTATTTTAATTGGCTACAGTTTTGCAAAAACCTGCCGCATAATTGGACAGACTGGCTCATACGTATGTGAGTGCCTTCCAGGATATGCTGGCCAGTTATGTGATAGATGCGCTACCGGCTACTATGGAGATCCTTTGAATTTGATCCCTTGTAAGAAATGCGAATGTAATCCGGCCGGATCACAGCATCAGAATTGCAACATGAAGACAGGTCAATGCGTCTGTTTGCGCGGAATAACTGGAAGACAGTGTGATGAATGTTCACCCGGACATGTGGTCGATGGGGGCCGATGTATTGGTAAGCTACTTGAATCAGATTTAAGTGGTTGGTTTAGCGTTTTTTGCCAGTGTCTCAGTAGGCAATAGTTAATATTGATCCTAAATATTGTAAATGATTATCTTATTGGACCAACGTAAATAGATTGGACATATCGCTAACACATTATTACCTTAGACTGTCGTGGTGAATGTACTGGTGAACTCTTGGAACGAGCAGCTGAGGTGAGTGATGAAATCGACAGAATCGATCTAACAGAGCTAGCCAATCAGGGTTTGGCTGATCTACAAAACCGAACAGACAAGCTC
This sequence comes from Rodentolepis nana, assembly GCA_900617975.1. Taxonomy (NCBI): domain Eukaryota; kingdom Metazoa; phylum Platyhelminthes; class Cestoda; order Cyclophyllidea; family Hymenolepididae; genus Rodentolepis; species Rodentolepis nana. The sequence goes on from UZAE01012274.1 coordinate 20,013, forward strand.
CTTGATCGTTACGAATCAGCTGGTAAAACTCTAAACGCTGAACGAGATCTTATCGAACGGGCTTCTAAGATCACTTCTGACTTGGCACGGATCTCACTCAGCGTAGTGACAACTCTTCCATCAACTGTCAAAGATATCAATGAAGCTTCGTGCTTAGCTGCCAATGCTACCAACCAATTTTCGAGGGATATCGTGAGTCTTGAACGCAAGTTCAACGATTGGATCCAGTCAATGAGAAATCTCAAACCTGGACAAGTGGATGAGGCTCTCATACAATATTGGCATCAAACGGCACGTCTGATTCGTCAAGAAATTGCTAGAATTGACCTTGCACCAACAAATGAATGGGCTAATAAGATGCTTGAAGATGTCAAGAGATCAGAGGAACAGTTAGCTATGATAATCAAGCGTGCCTCTAGTGCTGACTTTGGATCAAAGATCGATCGATTGATCTACTATCAGAAACTACAGGATTCGCACCTGACCTCTCAATTAGAACAGCTTTACTTAATGGGCAATCAGACGCAACGTGGACTGGTAACACTTAAAACAACTACCCTAATTTTGAGTTGATATTTGAGAAATATTTTATGGAGTATTGTAAAATTTCAGGATGAAATCTTGAGCATTCATGACATGATCGATACCACTAGCGGTGGGGCTCTGGATAATCTCAGAATTAATCAAAGCCGCTTTGAAGAGGAACTGAATTCGCTTAAGAGTAATGCTTCTGATTACCAAGAACCAACCATGACTGAAATCAATCGACTATCAGATATCTTGGAGAACACCCAGAAATTCGCTGAGGTTAGTTCAGAGATTTGTAAACAATTTGTGATGACTGAAAAGAAAAATACAATGCTTTTTATTAGATATCAGAAACGGTACCACCTGATGTAATTAGCAAGGCTCATTCCCTTAAAACGACAAAAGATAGAATTCTAGCTGCTTTGGACCGTCCAGGTGTTGATCAAACTCTCGGAGTGCGTGAAACGTACAAGAAAATTGCTGACACTATTTTGGAAGCTCGAAACATCACAGATGAATCCATGAAAGCTATTGAAGCTAGTGGTGGCGAAGGTGTTTCCACTAATTCGATTGAAGCTTCCCTTGCTGATATCACGAAACGTCATGATCAAACTACGGTGAGTCCTTGCAAGAGTATCCTTTCCATACATATCACGTCATTTTTTATCTTCGATGAAATCATTATCTTATCTTGATAGGATCGTGTACAACGTTTGAGCGACCGATTGAATGATGAGAAACTTATCGTTGCAGCAAATGCCGATCGAATTGCGGCACTCAAGAAATCATTTGGGGACATCAATGCTGTTCTCCAGCGCACTCTTGAGGCCTCGAAGCTTACCACTGATCGAGTTAACAAGCAACTTCTTCCACTTGTCACTTTGACCCGACCTCAACTAGACGCTCTTGCTGTTGAAATAGAAGATGCTAGAAAACGTTTTGACGCCATCGACAAGGAGGTGAAAGTGATTGAAAAGCAATTTAACGAAATGGAAGGAACCGCAAATATGGCAGGTGGGATTAACAACGACTGAAATTAAATCCATATGTACATCCTATGTTCACTATTAAGAACTTCCTTCCCTCTTTTAGTTGATCAGGCTAATTCAACACAGAAGAGACTACTGGATGCCATTTTAGCTACAGAAGAACGTGTTGAGACAGTAGATCGAAAGATGGCTGATGCACGTCGAATGGCTTCTATAGCTAGATCACTCCTTGATCTAATCTACGGTAGCCTGGGTAAAGATCCAATTCCTCTGAGGCTGAATGGAGGTGGTGACTGTATCTATACTCTGATACCCTACCATGCAACCAAGAGTCGTGTCTTTGACATGGAGTTCTGGTTTGCTCCAGCTCTTCAGCGTATCTCTGGTAGCACTGGATCAGCAACTGGTATTCGAACGAATTCTGTTCTCTTGGTTGGAAGACGTGCTTTTCCGGCTAGAACAAGCATGTTCGCAATCACCTTGGAATCGAATGGAAATCTTAGATTCTCTTGGTCGCAACCTGAAGTAGTTGGTGGGGAGTTGGGTGTTGAAATTGGACCTTTGAATGGTTCCAACACCAATAGAGTAAGTCTTTACAGTGTAACTTAAATAGAGAGTTATTGTAAAGTAAGATTCTTATACGTCGATGTAATACTGGGACGTCTAGTTTCTTCTGCCTCTACCAATATGCCCACAGGACTCGGGGTCACAGGACAGAAATTCGATCTCTCTAATGTATTTCTTTAGTATATCGAAGAATAATTACCATTGGGCTACTTTAAGACCTTATTCTGGTTTGGTTATCCTTTAAGAACATGGGTATTCTAGCTTTGAACACCGTGTCGGTACGATAGCAGAGCTCTTTACATAGTAATCGTATTTGAATTTAAAATAAGTAGATAATTAACTAAAGCGTCCATACATTTTAAACCATGATATATACTTTTTAAACTTTTATTCGCATAATTCTCTCTTAAGAACTCACCTTATTTGGGTATCAAATTGTTTAAACTTTAGGTTCGTGTGACTGCTATTTCTGGTCGGGTAGACCTTTACCTTCAAGAGATCCCCAAAGATCGTGAAAACCTCGAGGGTCTTCCAATCCACCATGTCAACTACACAGACGAAAGCGAAGGAGAATCTTTAACAACTGGTCTTCTCCTGGACAATCAACTAGAGCTGCGTGTTGGTGGAGCTTTCCACAGCGTGAATTCTGGTGGTTCGAATTCGCCTCCAATGGAGACTTGGGGTGAAGGTGGTGCAGAAGAAATGTGGAATCGATTGGTCAAGATGGAACACGCGAAAGGTTGTCTGTATGAGCTTAAGATCTCTGGACATCGCTTAGGTTTCCCAGACTTCGCCAAGGCTGATTCAGCTTGTCTACAACAGACCGAAGACTTTTGCAAAATGTAGGTCGAAATCAGTTATGCTTAATCCACTTTGCTTTTAAGTTATATCATGCAGGAAGTAAACTAGTACTGATTTATCTTCCAGTCACACTAACTTCCGTCCATTTGTTCGTGGTGGCTACACATGGGACAAATCTGCACCCCTTGATAAGGGTCTTGAGATAACCCCATCGAGGAAACGACCTCAACTATCTCCAGCGGATTCAAGTGGTTCCGCACATGGAGTCTCTCTTGAGTACATGCAACTTTTCGATTTCGGAGCCGCTGATTCATATGCTCGCATCACAAGCTATGATCACCTCTCACCCTGTGACAGAAATCGCAATATTCACCTTCAAAAACTTGCTCCTCAAAAGGCTAACAGTATGGTTCTGACGTTCTACAACTATCGTGAGGTTTGTACTTCGTCTGTGCTAAAATATCTGTCCTCCTATGATCAATATGCAACCTAAAATGATAATATTCTTTCTAGGATTATGGTATTACGATCGAGAGCACGGGTGTCGAATTGATTTGGAGTCGTTGGCAAGGTAATCTAAAGGGTGGAATGGGTCAAAGAGCTCGTGGTATCAGGACGAATCCTGTGACACAAATTGCACCTAACTTCTGGACCCTGGAAGAACCGATGGCCCAAGATTGTGCTCTAGCGAAGGAGGATGACTATGTCTTCTTCGTTGGTGGAATTCCTCCGGGACATTTTGAATTGAGAAAAGCTATGAAGGAGTATGTTAAGTGCTTTTTGTTTGCTTAACTTGTGTTGCGTCGAGCACTATACGACTTCTAGTAATTAGGTTTTGGTAGCGTGATATGGTACTTTAGATTTATGTATTCTTAGGTTTAAAGTTGTTTATTAAATTGAGGTATTCGTGCTTTCTGGATCTGTGTTTTGATTCGTTACGCATGTAAAAAGTGGTGAATAATCTTTATGCTAATGAGTATTATTTTTAGAACAGTGACAGCTTAGAAGTCACCAAGGCAAGGTATTCAAAACTGCTAAACTATAATATTGACGAAATGTATCTTTAATAAGACAGAAAGAATGATTACGTGGGTATAAGTATGACAGGGCAGAGGAAAGAGTAGTAAATGGAAGATTTCGTTCATTCACCATCTTTGAACAGTTGAAAATGTATGGGGGGGGGCTATGTCGCCTCAAGTCGACGAAAATATAGGGTAGTAATTGTGATATGGGCATCTATAACTTTTACTTTTCAACAAGTTTAATGTTAAATTTTAGGCTTTAAGCCTATATTTTCCTTATCACCTTGACTTTTAAGAACCTACTGTTTATAGCTACGGATTATCAACAAACGGATTTAGAGGACGTATCGGTTTAAGTACATTGGGAGACAATCTTCCTGGTTCAATTTTGATTGATTCCTACACCAAAACACCCATCCGTAATTATGGTGACACAAGATTCGCTGACATTCGGCAAACGGAGGAAGCTTATGTTGTGGTATGCATACGTTTCACCATTTTAATGTAGATCATCGTAATTGGTTTACTCTGATTTTTGATGTTACATTTATCCAATAGGCAAACACTGCACCAACCAATCAATACTGCCTCACACTCATGCCTCTAGCCAACCCCTCTAGCTTTGAACTCAAACCCACCAAGTTCTCAGTCCCGTGGTTACCTGAAATCAGTATGACCGTTCGCTTCAGACCAGTTGGAAATGATGAAATCAATCTACTCCGAATGCAAGTCTCAGAGGTAAAGGCTAAAATTCATATCCTCTTAAGTGAAAATGGTAGCAGATGCAATATATTTTTCGCATATAATCTATAGCAGAATAACCTTTGGTTCCGAGTCTGGTTGACACCTGACCTGAGGGTTGGAATTGCTATTCCAAGCGATCCATCGAAGTTTATCACCCGCGAAATTTTCGGAGCACCAGTTATCAGAGATCCGGCAAACAACTTGGCTGCTTTGAAGGCACGTGAGGCCCAGGTCTTCGATCAACCTCTTTTCACAGAATCAGTTCTCACCATTAAATTCTCTGGCCAAGACAACACCATGTTAGTGATCGAGTTATACAATCGATTAATCAAAGACAAATTTTTGAAGTAAATCCTCTATCTGTTGTAGACTAACAGTTTTATTCGACCAACGTCCAGTACAAACATGGACACTAAGTCAAAAAATTCCAAAATCTGATGTCCTACAGGTCTATGTCGGTCCTGAATTGAATACTCTTTCGTATAGCGAGTTCTCAATTAGCAATCTGGTCATTGGAAGAAAGTGAGTATTGGAACACAAAGTGTATTTACATTTCCACAGAAAAAGAAATAGTAAGAAAATAAATTCACTTTCAGTCGGGTGGACTTCGCGGCTGAAATGGTTGATTCTTTGCGTGACAAGCCATTCTACAGATTTGGTGAATGCGGTAGCCAACTTCGACCCAGATTTGTGGCTCTTCCAGTTGAAAGTTCTCCATCAGCCTCATCTGAATTCGTCTATCAAGGTCTCGATCTTCCGCAACCACCGTCTGGACGTCGTGTTCGGTCCATATTCGAAGATTGTGGTGATGTTAATCCTCAAGTCTGTGAAGCTATTAGTGAGAATGTTACAAAAGAATGGCCCAGCATTATTCACTCCCTCCTGTCACCAAAACCATCTCGACGAGTTCGAGTTCGTAGCATGCAATTCACTGGTAATGGACAGAGTTCAAAGGTAGAGGTCGCTGATATTTGATCAGTTTGTGTCCATAAATAGATAATTATGTTTTTTGTGTACTTTAGAATTGCCGGGACTCTCAGAGTCCATCTGCTTGGTTCAACGGTGAGGCCAATTGGGAACTTCAAAATATTCGCACTATTCTCAATGGGAAACTGTAAATCAGTAGATTTCACTCTTATATCTAACCCACCCTTTCGTTTGGAGATGATAAATTCTTTTCTGCTAGTGATTTCCGCGTTTCTATTGGTTTCCGTGTGCGTTCTGTTGGCGTTTCAAAGGACACCGTTGGCTTATTGGCTACCTTCAACTTCGGGTTCAAGGCTGGAGAACTTTTTATCGTTCTCAGCGAGCGCAAGGTACACCTGGTAATTGAAAGTGGGGCCGATGGGAACACTGACTTCTATTGGTCCTCACCACCACTTGATCTTCGAAGCAACGCTTGGCATCGACTTGAGCTTCTTCCTGTCAGCATGCAAACTAGCGATTCTCAAAATGGCGTTCAAATCACTAAGATGAGGGTACATTTCAAACTTGCATTTTACTAACCTTGAGTTCTAACCTTTTCAACGTAATGGGAGGAGTGGACATCAGAATACAGTAAACAGTTGGCTAGTTCAAATAATGACTTGAGAGGGGGGGGGGAGAATTGATGAAGGTAAAAAAGTTGGAGATGAAAGTGCCAAAATGAACGGCATTCCTTCTTAAATATGAATTCGCTGGGTCGTGTGTTTTTTATCAAACGTTGGGCTGATTTTCCATATCTAAATCCAATTTTTGTCGAAATTGGAAATAGGCATTAAACCTGATTAATAAGGACGTTCATTAAAGAACACCTTGTTGATAGGAGAGACAGTAACAAATAAAACTTCCTTTAAATAGAATGTATTAGTCGAAAGTGAGAGGAAGCGACCATAATGTCATAGAGTTCATAATGCTCTAGCATATCCTAACATATTTTCCTACTTGTCCATACTACTCCACTTGAAGGCTTGTGTGCTTCTCTTTGGGCTTGCGAGGTCATAAGCTCTATTTCAGATGATCCATAAAAAAGTGCTTGATGTCTTACGACAAATATCCAACGGTTTAACCAAATTCAATATAATGGGATCTATCGAAACATCCTTCCAACATCTCTGGATATAGAGGAGCCAAATGATAACTAAGACAGATTTGGCAGGCACTAAATCAAATATAAGACGTGAGGATATGATACTCAAGAGCTCTAATGGGAAATAAACCTTTTATTTCAGTTCATCTTCGATTACTATGATATTGTCATAGAAGAGCCACTCACATGGAGAGTACCATCGAATGCCTTCATTGGTGGATACCCTGGCTCTCGCACAATTCGCATGGGCTCAAAAACTGTAAGTTTTAACTAACAAAATTAATCATAACAATAAATTTAATTTTTTGTTTCAGATGAAGTTAGGAAATCTATTTGGTTGTATTGATGAGCTAACGTTAGGAGGACAGGAGTTCGAACTTTCAAAATCTGGACTGCCAGTATGTCCGGATTGCTTCGATTTGGACACCAGTGCTGTTCACGTTCTGCCAAAGATTCAGGATATTATTCAACCCACTCGAGGCCTTGTGTTGCCACTCAATCGTAAGTCCAAAATGAAAATGCACGTATGTCGATATATCCCTTCGTCAACTAATTAAACTACATTACGTTCAGTTAATGTTGATTCAAAGACACTTGAGAGCATGAATACCCTGGAATTCTCATTTGAAGTTCTTTACGACGCTCAAAAAATTGGAGTCGAAAGTCTTTTCGTCTTGGTGTTTGAAAACTTGGATGAACCGGATAATCCCGTCCGCCTTTGGGTGTACCTTGACCGTTACATGGTTGGTTTGAATCTTTTAATATTAAATCTACTTAATATTAAAAAGTAGTGACTATTGTTTATATTTTCAGTTATACGTTTCTGATGGCACCATTGACGAGAAGGTCAGTTTCGCTGTAAGCTCCACTGAACCGATCGCCTGGCACTATGCATCCATCAAGGTCGAATTGCAGGGATTCGCTGCGATTATTGACATCAGCACACAGGGCGAGTCTTCACAAACAGCAATCATAAAGTCTGTTGGTCCACTAAGAGATATCTTTTACGGATCCGACAAAGGTAACATATCTAATGGCATAAATATCTTAACGGATTTAGCTAGTAATTTATTTTAAAGTTATGAATTTGCAATTTCTCTAATACTGTACTAAATAAGATTTACTGTAAAACCTTTTGGAAAAGCACTTTAATTTCAATGCGGAAGCGCTGAATTCCTTGCCAAAATTGCTATTGAGCACTAAATGATATTCAAATTCAGTCAAGAATTTGTAAATAATACCATTCTGTAATAAATTTCCCAAATATTTTAAATTTTAGGGTAAAATATGACGTAAAATTACTCAGTGTAAGGTTACCCTCTAATGGAATTGTAGGGCAAACAAAAAATGCAATTTGTTGCTTCTACTTCTAGAGTAAAATGACTGTATAAAATAAAACCTGTTTTATTTCAATTTTTAGAATTCACTCCAGAAATGCAATCAGAGAGTCACGGAGGCATTCCCATCCCACCATTCATGGGATGCCTACGGAATCTCAAGTTGTCTGTTAGCGAGAGTACAGTCGTCAAAGTTGAATTCCCTGAGGGTACTCAACATCTAGTACATGGTGTTTGTCCTCTTTAATTTTAATCACGAACCCTATGATTTGTATCCAATCGGTGCCTCCTTGAATATTTTGCCTCTTCTCATTATGATTTCTACTTAAATTAGTTCTCGACTGACCATTTATATCTTGTGTATTATCATGTAGCATGTTTACTAATTAACTTATAAAGTCTTTGCTCACAAAGCAGTGCTTGCATTTTCGTAAAAACGAAACTGAGTGCTCATTGAACTGAATTCTTAATAAAGGGTCACTTGAATGAAGAATGATGCCAATTTGCAAAATGTTGAGCTTATATAGGATTAACGTCGGGCGTATGGAGACGGTTAGCCCCAAGCATGTCAAAGCAATTATATAAGGGTAGGTGGCTCAAAAGACCTCAATACAGTATGAAAGTCATCGGCAGCACTGCCTGCAAAAAAATACGATTAAAAACGCACAATCCTCTGTGCAAACTGCAAAAACGATAACAATACTAAAGAATAATTATAAGTATCAACCTTATGAATTAGGTCGTAAGAAATCATTTTTAGTGCCATTCCATTTATTGAATAACTGAAATATTATGGCGAAATATTTATTCATTTCAAATGGCAGGCATTTTGATAGTTATCATTAGGCCTTCAGCTGACTTCAGGCTTCACAGAGGAGGAGGGGGAACATCAAAGCGACAAAAAGTCGAGGGGGTGGGGGGGGGGGGGGGGAANAACAAAATAATGATTCACAGATGTAAAAGAGATCTGCTGAAATGGTGGAATATGACATACAGTGGGGTGATGGTAGTTAGAAGTCAACTGCCGTATGAGTATACGTTGCCCAGGGTGTACCATGTGGAGGTAAGTCTATCACACACCCCATGGCAAAATATAAATTTGCATGAAGTGAGGCAACATCGCTACCACAAACAAGGGCAGCTGGTGTTGTGATGAAGATGGCATAAAATTGTCCAAACTACCTTACGTAAAGCAGGTCATACTAAACCTAAAGGTAGTTTAAAGTCATCATCAACATTGCCTTTTTTCTTGATTTAGCTCTAAAATGCCTCCGATGGATTCCCGATAGCCAACTATTACCCTAGACTTGAGCATAGACAATATCTGGGACCTGATTTCAAATCTATAGGATAAAAGCTATGAGACGGTTATCCAGCCTTTACTTTTACTGAATCATAATATAATAGGCACCCACAACATCAATGCGACTGCACTGTTGTCACCTGCTCATCGAAAATAACTGGCAGCCAGGCCAGCCCAATTAAACGCCAATTAAAATTGCAAAACATTAATGACCTCTACATTATGATGACATTGTGTTAGGTGTTAAGTAAGAGCCTAACTCAAGCTTCTTTTAGTATTAAATTAAGTACTCTTTGTAGGAAAGGCATGTACTGAAAAGTATGTAGAGGTTAAATCAAAAATCATATAGCTGAAAAGTGGATATCATTTTGAAATTAGTACAGACGACATAACTTCAGAATCATTCCTTAAAATATAAAGATTGACCATATAAACTAGGACAGGTTTGATTAATAAGATATTAACAGGTATGTGTGATGCAAAATAGAAAACGGATCAGAAAGCTGTGGATAGCATTGAGATATACTATTCAAAACTGACGGTGAAGAAAATATCTGGCGTAAATCTCAAACGCTTACTGGATGACAAGCACTAGCTACCTTAAAAGAGGCTTCGAAATCGCTTATATGCACATCATAATTATATAAACACCAGACTAGTAAATTTCACTTCACAACATAGTTTGAATGCACCTAGAGGTTCCAATGAATAGTCCACAATGCTAATGAATGGCCAACCAACCTCGTTTTCAATCGAAGAATCATAACCAATCAAGTATCACCATGCACATGAACACGCAATCTGTCTGTATAGGAACAAACTGAAATACAAGTAAATGCCGTTCTTGATGTTAAATCCTTATATTTTCCCTGTCCCAAATGAGCTAAAAGCCCTATTCAGGTCGAAACGAACTGCTTTGACGCTGACGATTATTCCAAATATACCTAAACAACCATAATGTGGATCCATTGGTGAATATTAGAAAAGTTATGGGTCACAACTAATATATAGTGGAAACGTGGGGCAAGATTCTTAGATTCAATTGATTTCAAATCCCTATCATTTTAAGACACTGGAGATCGTCATCCCAACACAGAAGTATAAAACGACACATGGAACTAATTGAGCCACTAAGCTCAAATGACTCGAAATAGATGATGTCCAAAAGTAAGGCTGTAATACAATAAATTGGACCAAATAATTTATCCAATGAAAATAAATCAGCTAAAAAATTCCATGCAAAATTTACCAATGCACGCAATTAAAGAAAACCTGCTTTAAAACAGTATCACTACTATTTCCAAGTAAAACTTACTAATATTCACGAGCCCAAATATACTTTTTAACAAATTTATACACAAATTTTACAATCAACAAACCACATCAATATAACCAAGTAAACAAAGAACAAATCCGTTGAAATAATATTTACTTCAATACAGGATACATTTAGTCTGAGGACTGCATGAATTGCCAGACGTGAATGCGGTTATCAGTATAGCCAGCAAAAAGAGTAGAACCATCAGCAGACCATGCAAGGCAGTTGCAAATGGGTGATTTTAGCTTTTTGGACTCAGGGTTGGCAATTGGCTCAACCTGGAGTTCCTCAACAAGTTCCTTATCTTCCAAGTTCCAGATCTTGATAGTAGAGCCAGCAGCAGCACAGAGCCAGTAGCGGGTTGGTGAGAAGCAAAGAGCCTTAATTTCAGCACCGGCAGGAAGGCTGTAGAGGTACTTTGAGGATCCCAAATCCCAGAGTAAAGCGTTCTCGTCTTTTCCACCGCTAGCGCAGAGGGTGCCGTCAGGAGAAATGGTCACATTATTAATGTAGCCTTGATGACCAAGACCGTCCGTCCTGAGCTTGCAGTTGCATTGGTTCCACACCTAATGCAAGTATTCAAAATTAATAATAAAGTAACAAAAAGAAACATTTGAAATTGAAAAAAATTACTTTGACAGTCTTATCCCATCCAGCGGTAACAATGATAGGATTTTCAACATTTGGAGAGAAGCGAACGCACGAAACCCAGTCAGTATGACCATCAACATCAAAAGTGTACTTGCAAAGGCCAAGAGTGTTCCACAGTCTTACAGTCTTGTCTCGAGAACCAGACACAATTTGGCGATTGTCAGCACTGAAGTGGACACTGAGTACATCATTAGTGTGGCCGACGAAACTTGTGGCGGTTTTACCGGTATTCAGATCCCACAAACGCAAAGTTCGGTCACAGGAACCAGAGATGGCAAATTGACCATCAGATGACATAACTACATCGCTTACGAAGTGGCTATGTCCATGAAGTGAACGCTTGGGAACGCCGAACTTTCCGGATTGGCTGTCGAGTTTCCAGATGATAACGGATTTGTCTAATTTCAATAGTAAAATATTAAGAGTTTAATTACCTCGAGAAGAAGACAAAATGACATCTGGGTGCTGAGCATTGGTTGCGATTTGGGTGACCCAACCCCTATGACCATCAAGGGTTCCACGATAAAGAACAGAATCACTCATTGCAAAACGAACCACAGTCGTGTGAGTAAAGCAGAAAGTGCGCCGAGAGGATTTTAAACAAAGCAAGAAGTCAAAAGACTAATAATTTTACAAATATACACTATTTTGTTTCGTAATATTGTAAAATTTCAATAAGTATGAATATTATTATAATTTATTTGTACGAAAACACATTTGTCCGAATGCTTTCATTAATACCAATTTTCGATGTTTAGCTGCCGCATTTCTCTGAGTTTGTAAGGTATATTTCCTTTATCTGGTTAAAGGTAACATGTGGACCACTCTAAAATAACAATGAAAAATAAAAAATAAAACTTGGAGTATCATGATCGTCAGGGAACTTTGGAAACTCGAACTTTTCAATAGCCTTTGACATTCTACTTTATTCTTATTGGTAGGTTCGAAGGCAAGTTAACTGGAAATTTGCTGCACTCATGAAATAGTGAATAATAAATAAACTGACTGAGAGATACTCAAAGCCAGAAATAAAATTTATGGATCTATGTTCATTACCAACAGGTTCCTCCTTTAAAATTATGTTGCATTTGTTGTGATAATCATGCTTGACTTACTATTAGAATTTGATATATAAACTGAAATAAACGCTTATAATTTTCCCCTTGACTTAATTTCACAAGTGACACCTTAGAGCTAAATAGAGTTTAAATCTTATATTATCAGATATTTTACTTAATTCCACTTAAACATGTTTACTTAAAATAATTAGCTAACGTGCTACAAACATTAATTTTTTCAATTCGAGTTACTATAATGCCTTAATTTTTATATATTTGTCTAATTCATACTTACATTTACGGTCATTTTTCCACCTTATTTGCTTAACTTCAGAAAACAGCCTTGACTACTTTTAAAACATCTGATATTCCGATTTAGCATTTGCATTTCCTCAAATCATACATTTCTAGTCCTAGCAAAGCTTGAGCAAAGGATGAAGATGCGAACTCTGAGTGAAACTATATTTGATGTATACCACGAAGACCTGGCACATCATACAAACCAACCGAACAGTGTTTTTTATCATGGTCAGTGTTGTTGATTTTCATGCTTTACATTTAAGTGTACCCATAAATATGCCCAGTCTTCCTTCCATTTATTACCATAGTTCAGAATTTTAATGGTTTCACCACTCATTTTTCTCCACAGTAAAATTCAGTTATGAGTTGAAGAAGCCGTATTCCTTCTGAATTGTGAAAATTTGAACTTTAGAAAAGTGATGTAGTAAGAATAGGGAGGAAGAGCGGAAAAGTCAAAAAATATAATACTTATTATTTATGTTTTTCATAAATGTTCTATAAAGTTGAATGTACGTTACCTTAGTCTATTTACAATAGCTGACATTAGAGGCTTTGTTTCGGAAAACCCGAATCGTACCTAAAAGATTAACTTTAAATCTGAAAAAGGAGAGAATATCTTAAATAGCTGGACCAGTATGTCGATTGCCGATAAGTCCCCCAATTTTAATAGTAATTAAATTAGGTTCAAATGCAAAGCATTTCATTGTTTGACGTCAGTCATGTATAGGCGTGATAATTAAAACCCAAAAATTTGAGTCAACTAACGATACCATAACCAAGGTATCATAGCCAATCGTTTATCGCCAGGTTTTGATAGCCATCTGTAATTTAAGGCGGACTTCATAAAATAGAATAAGGATGTGAATTGAGCAAGATATGAGCAAATCAAAGGAAATTTTTCGTCTTAGTAATTGAAATGCGATGTTAAACTGACTAAATTTTACTTATATAAAAGAGAAGGCTTTATGATATTTATCACTAGGCCTTTAGCTGACTTTGGGCTTCACAGAGGGGGGGGGACACCAATGTCACAAATGGTCGAGAGGGGTTACAGATGAATAATTCACAGATGTAATGAGACAAACAAACCGTAGAGGAAAAAGTAAGGTGAGTACTGTGGAAGTAGTCGAATATGACATGCAGTGGGGTGATGGCATTTTGGAGTCAGAAGTCAACTGCCAGTTAATAGATTTTTTTGCCGTATGAGTATACGTTGCGCAGGGTGCACCATGTTGAGGTAGATTTATCGCACAATTCTGTCTCAAATCTCATTGATCACATTTTGGTGCCGAAAATTTTGATCTATTATGGCATTATCTGGCAAATATTTGTGTGGAAATTTGAGCTCGTGGTAATTTCCTTGACTAATACTTGAAAGTTGGTCAATGGGTTTGTTACCTGTTCTACTTAGCTAATTACTATGGTCCAATGGAAGTTACCTTTAAAAAATATTAATTTGAATTGAGCACTAATTAGTACTTGATCAAGTAAGTCTAAGCAGTCTTTCAGCATTTCCACCCAACTTCGAGTATTCTTTTCAAACAGAATAACTACCTGTTGTTTATTCCTTGACCTCTGGTCCAAATGAAGAGTTCAAACGAGATTAAATAATCCCAAAATGATAATTTGTCAATGCCAATATAAACTATTTTGGATGTGAAGATGAAAATATTGAAATGAAATACAAGCTTAACATTAGTAGCTTTAAGTAACGAAAAATCTTCGACACTACGGTCACCTATATCAATTTTGATAAAGCAATATATACTTCTGATAAGTGAATATTGTAAATATATTATTTAGAAAATAAGCAAATGTTAGAAAATATACGTTAAAATAAACAATTTTAAGAAATACGCCCCAGCATAATTAGGGTGAATTGCACGTTTATCTTATTGAGCTAAACCAGTTGAGTTAACCCAGTTATACAGTTATGACGGAAAAGGTATTTCTGTACATTGTAAGTAATTTTATTTTTAGTCTATTTGTGAACTTCTTCGATGCTATCTTTCACCGTATGTTAATTTATGTTCTATTTATATGAGTAATAATGCAGAGTTAACGGAATTGTTGGAATTTATGTATCAGATAAAGACGGAGTTCGTATTGTCGGAGGTAATGATTACCTTAAACCTGATCTTCTCTCTCTAGTTTCCATGGAAGATGCTCCTGAACATGCCTTTATGTCCTTTATTGTCATTACCTTTATGAATTCACTAGATCAATTTGCAAAGCTTGGTTTTGGCAAGGTTGAGAACATGCTGTCCAAATATCAAGAAATGACAGTAAGTTACTTAAAACACTTTTCTTTCATTTGTTCAGAAAATTTTTTATTCAATTATTTCCATTTAGTTGTTCCAATCAGTTTATGTTCATAGTCGGAGTACTCCACCACTTTATCTTACGGTTGTCGGTACGAGTACATGTGATCTTGGTATGCACTTTAGCTATCATTTGTTATATATTTTCCTATCATTATAAGAAGATCGTAAGTATATAGAAAAATTGGAACCTTTTTGTTATTAAAAATGTTTAAATTCTTTTATTCCAAGTTTTAACTGATCATTCGGTGATATATCACATTAATTTGTTGGAATCAGTTTTCTTTTACTTCTATTTTTGTATATTTTATGATTCCAATTTGGCTTGGTTGGTTATGAAACATTTTGCAGTCATTTCCCGTTTACTTTAACAGACTTGACGGTAAAGTTCTCCCTAAAATTTCAAGATATCGCCATAGGCGTTTCGGGCTCTATTGTTTGTTAGTTTTGGCACTGGACTTCAAAAGCTTCTCCATGCTCTCTCAACATTGTGCATCAAGGTTGCATATTGTCACCTTTTAACTCCTTCATCTTCATAGGTTTTACTTAAAACGATGTTAAAATTGAAGGATTCAGTAGTTCTTCCAAAAGTAATTTCCATTAAATTAATCTTCGTGTTACCCGGACATTTCGCTTCTTTATGTTATTTCCACGAACATCACGAATGGGATTTCTTCAAGCACAATGCCTGCATTTGTATATTTCGCGGTATGATTGGTGTGATACAATATTTTCTTATCTGTTCTTCCTGAACGCTTGTGAAATTCTTCTAACGTAACCAAGTTCAACTGCGGTCTGGTGAATGATAATGGTCATCCAGAACGCTGTCCTTTCTTCGACACTCATTTCTCTTATCCTGTATCGTTACATCATGACTGTCTTCAATAATATTCCGAATTCATACACAGCACCCCACAGAAAAGCAAAATGTACTTAAAGTGGTCCTTTGAAATAGATTTTTCCAATAAGAAATTAGTCCAATCCTCATTTGACCTTTTGAAGAATTTGTGATTGTCCGGTGATTTTTTCACTGGACTTTTCGTAGAGAATGGATGATGCTCACACGTAGGATCAACCTTTTCCTTTTGACTAATGTGGCTATTTTAGTTTCTTGTATTCCACAGGAGCCTAAATCTTCCCTTGAGGTTGGTAGCAAGGTCTTTTCTGAACATTTTATAGCATTACATTTAATTAACTAGTTATCAGCAATAAGGTCACCTTCTGGATTGTGTTGTAGTTCATTGATCTGTGACCCTCAGTTTCAAGGTCGCGATTAATAAGTAGAATTTCCTGATTGTCTGTGGCCTCAAGAAACTTTCCTGTTGTTTGATAATGAGTTCGTGAAATTCTTAAACTGTTTTTTTCGTTTTAAGGAATATTTTCTGTATTATTTTTTAAGGAGTTACTAATGAGTCATTTTCGAAACCATGTGGACAAAATTTTATAATTCAAGCTAACGAGCTCGAATTGCCTACATTAAAATTGAGAAGTAAAGTACTATCAGCTATGTTCACTTACCACTGAATTGTTTCCTGCACACATGATCAATCTATTGTTTCTGAAAAAGAATTTAATTAAATGTAACTTCCAATATCAAAAGGAGGAAAACATCAAATAAATTGCCATCGTCAACGTAAAAAGTATTTACTTTTTTGCATTTCTTCATCTCATTGATAGAGCGGGGTATTTTACAACATTGATTCGAGATTGGTTTTTATCGAACTTGAATGATTTGGTTTCTGAAAAACAATTTTATGTATTGGTGGTTCATAAAGATTTTGTATTAATTATCAGAAACCAGCCTCTATGTGTCTGTTGTTTACAGTCATTCATAACTGTTTTATAACGTGGCATCAAATAGATTTAGCCCCTTGGAGCGTACATTTTTTCTGCAATTATGATTTTTCTGCATTTATTGCTCATAAATTTTTACCATTCATTTGCCAAGGGAACTATGGATGGTAATTTTTTCAAGAAATAAGATTATAATGAAGATTAAGTAAATTTATTTTGATTTCATGAAGAATATATGCTTCGATTCCAGCTCATTGAAACTTCATTTCTACGTCATACTCGTGGCAGGTCTCGTCATGATAGGCAACCACTATTCATCGATTAGTGCGTTGTTTGTTAAGATAGTGCGATGAGCCGATTAATTTCCTGCTACCCATAATCTGGACAAAACTACTTCCAAGTGCATAAATTGAATGTCAATTCCATCAATAAATGTCTGGTTACAAAATTGGTCAAGTTAAATCCCTGTCTTCTTTCACAAAGGTCAGAGGAATTATATATTCCTTTAATAATGCTGGTTTTAACCGCACTAATATTTCATTAATTATTTAAAAAATAATCTTTAAGAAAACTAGTTTATCAACAATTGCCCGTGTTCTGATTGAAAGTCATGAGGTTTGTGTACCAAATTTGTGGCTGTCAACGTGATTTCTATCTTGGCTCGGTACTTATTCTCTATCATTATTTTTATGCTGACACATTGAAAGCGTTTGAGCAAGTAAATTGACGAGTCGCATTGGTTTGATGAAAATCTATACTTGCTCTATTCATAGTGATAATGCTTTTTTATTATGGGTCTCTGATTACAATTAGCACATTTATTAGATTGGGAAAAACTTTGTGGACGGTCAATGCTTTCAATTTATGCAGAAGTTCAAATTTGAATTAGTACTATTATCCACTTAATTCTGATAATCATACTTTTTTCCTATTTCAGGTGCATTAACTACATTAGAAGTGCCTTTACGTCCATTGTTGGGTCATCTTGCATTGAAAGCCGCGGAAAAACTGGATGAAGAGGCTATGCTTATGCGCAATGATACCACAGGACGCTTCTATACTATTGGAAATTAATTAAGATGCGAATTTGTGGGAAATTGTAATTTATCATTGTTATTATTAAACATCATACACCATCTTTTTGGTTATTAAGTTGTCTCCTTGTTCCTAATTGGAACTCCAAAGTAGCGCCACTCCCATCGGTGGAGTTTCTGTAAGAGACCGACCAAATGTGGGGGGGGGGGGACAGGTATGCCAGCATCAATTTAATAATCTTAAGAGGATGCAGCAGCCATTTCCAAAATCAGAAGACCATGACTACATACATAAGAGGAAGAAGAAATAGAGTTTGAAATCGAAGCGAACGAGCCTCTGTCCTGAGCAAGGAAACAGAGGCTTTGATAGAGGGACCAAATTAAGGTACGTCAAGTGCATTTGATGGGAGAAGCAGGAAATCAGGTGGGCGTCTGCACAGTGAGGAATTAGGTGCAAATATGGAAAGCATAAAACGTTTAAGTAATTACAGCTACGTCCGGTGAGGTCAGTGCATACGAATTAGATCAGTTGGTTTTTAAAGAGCATAGGAAACCAACTACATATCCCAGTTGAGCACAAGTTACATCCGGACTACTTTTACCACTATTCAGTAGTAACCATTGCTCTAGTGATTCTTTTTTACTTCTGGGATAGTTAGAAAGTTAGCTCCGTTGGTGATTAGTCTTCAGAGTTATAGGGGTTATCAGTTTTGATCAACCCATTTCATCACACGTTTCACAAACCAGTAATGAACGTTTAATACAGCTGTAGTGCATACTTCACAAATAAGCTCTTGATTAGACGGTGGTAATCCACTTAGGAGTCCAAGAAAAGTGTAACTCACCTCTACCAGAGCTCCATTATAGAAGTGGTTTCAAAAATAAAATAGACGACTCCTTAACGTAGTGAGACCACAGAACGCACGATGAAACTAAAGTTTTACTCAAAATGCCTGGTAATTCAAGGTAAAATTAACGCTACGCTGCGCATATTACGATAGATGATTGGCTGGAAGGTCTTTGCACGAAAGTTCAAGCTTGCTCGATACGCTATTGGTACCAGGTGCGTACTTCCCAACTAAATTGGATTACTCGAGACCCATTAGCCAGCCATGATGGTGTTGCACATTGCATAGAGATTGACATAATTCATACAAAAAAACTTTTATTGATCTTGTTAGCTTTCTACATCTTTTCCATCATAGATTTCGGTAAAAGTCTTGAAAACCATTTGAATTTGAAGTATTCAAGACCACTCTATTCTTCAAGAGAAAGATAAGTGATGCAGAAACAATACCCATTTAAACATTAAATACCCAACATCTCTAGGTCAAATGCAAAACTCAACGAGGAGAATATCGGGAATAAATTTTCGATTCGTCACATGCTGTAAGCGTGTAACAATACCAATTTGTCAAACTACCGTTATTGGCCATCGATTCACCAATCAGATCACTTTAGCACATCAGACGTGACTTGTCCTTCGGTAGGACATCTTCATATTCGACAGCTTTCAGTTGAAGTCAGCATGGGGATCGTTTCTAGACGTTGGTATCTGTTAATTGTAGTCATATCGACTCTTATTTTTTCTGTCGAATGCCAGAAGAAACGTGGAAGGTGAGTCGACTACATAATTTTAAATTTTAAAAATAATCTTTTGTCCACAGCACATTAATCAATCGTGGTGGCATATCTTTCAGATTTTAAATAAGGGAAGCGAGTTTTGCGAAACGTAGTTCAATTTTTCATTTATGTAAGGAATTGCTATTACATTATTCAACTCCAACCATTAACTTTCTTATTGAAGAAATGTGCTTTTACTAAAAATTACAAAGAGGATAGATTATCACTCTTTTCCCGCGCCAGAATAACCGAGGGGTATTCAGATAATTTAAACTTCGCTGTTTGTTATAAGATTTGATGCATGTTTTTCACTTAATTAACAGAACAACTTGTAATTTACTCGTACGCGTTTTTTCATTTTACGATCCTTTAAATTTTACTTAAGAGATCCGGCCTTTGAAGCACTGGTAAATAAACTATGGAATCTGGATGAAAATCGGTTTGAACTGGGAAAAGACATTATTCTAACCGAACCAAGTACGTCCCTTCTCTTTTTATTTAATAGTTCGATTTATCACCACAAAGCTTCGAAAAAATTAATTAATTCATTGCTTTTTTTATAAAGGCACTATACTGATTATTTGAGTTTCGAACTACTCGCTATAGCTAGGTTAATTTCAAAATAATCCCCAACTTTAGTTATCACGAGAGATACATGTTTGAGAAGAAGAAGAAGAATAAGAATAAGTATAGTCATCGAGGTAAATTGTCATAAGGAGGAAGTTTGAAAATGTAAAAATTCAAAACTGAAGACCTTTACTGTTCTTGTGCTCTAATTCATTATGAGCTTCTCTATCTCCAAGTTTAATCACTTAATTGTTGATTTATTTACAAAAAACACGAGAAGACTGGAGTATCTAGCACTACCAAGGCCGATCGAAGGAGCCTCATTCTACCTCGGGAACATTCTGGAAAGTGAGGGTGCTACTGAGCCGGTATTGAGTAAAACCAGAATTTCTGCCCCCAGGCCTCCCAACCAAACGGCCATCGAAAGGCACTTTGTTTCACAGAGCTCTGCTGTAGTTTGGTTTTACTACCCAATATAGAAGAAATGCGTGGCTTGAGGTCATTTTTTTAATTAAAATTTTGATTAAATTTCCACTATGATTTTTTAAGTCGGCCAGAACTCCAACATCGATCCTATTGTTTCAATTTCCACAAGATTTTTCTTCACTGTATTTGCATTTGTCTGGTCATGCCCTTTGTAATGATCATCAATCGACTTTGCATTAGCCAATTTTCTTCAGAATTTCACAGGGAGGGGGTGGGGGGCGAGTTTTCAATCTGCTTTTCTCTGTTTGAAGGCAACAGGAAGTTGGCTGAAATAATTTAACGCATTTCGTCATTGACTTTCTTTTCCCATTAGGACACTTTGATCGACATCCCGAAGACGAGACTGTCATACCACTTTTTGCATACGTCAATCACTCTCGTCTCCACCACTTGCCCACGTACAGAAGTAAAGCCAACTAAATTCATTGAATTGACCCTACTCTTGTCATTTTTTTGACTAAATGTCTTTAACTTCCATCAGCCTTCATCGATTTGATGAAGTTCTATGACCCCGATGTCTTGAAAGTGGATCCCTCTGGTCCTGAAAAAACTCAAGCTCAAGTAGCATTCCTGGATGCTATTATGGAAACTGAAGTGATGAAAATGGTCCAGGCTTATCTAGTCGAAAAGAACCTCACCTCATCGGTTAAAAGTGAATTCAAGGAACAAATAGGCAACATCTGGTTTGTTCCTTATATGAGGAAAAGGTGAGCCTTTCAGCGCTAGTTTTGGTACAAAATTGGAAAGTTAATCGAGAACGAAGCTAACTGTCAAAAGTATCCTACTTAAGACGGAGAGAATCATTTTACGCAAAATTTCTAGATTTCTGACTTCGTTTTTTTTCGTTGGTTTTGAGTTAGCTGAGACAGGTACTTTCTGATATAAGAACTTTTTAACAGTCAAAGATATCAAAATTGACAAAATCTTAAGGATTAAGGAAAGTAACTTTTGGCGAATATTTATTCTAAAAAAGCCATTTAAGACGCTTAGTATTTCATTTACTTTTGAGGACAAACTACTGAAAGTGAAATGTTTAGTTTTGGAAATTAGACACCTTAATCTTCTATACTTACCTTCCTTTTATAGATCTATTTAGACATGACATATTTGCTGGTAATGTGGCTTTCAGAATTTATGAAAAATTAAAATTTCACCTTCTTAATTCGGTTATTAAAAAGGGCATGAAATCATTCAATTAGAATTGGTCAACTTTTCAACTGTGGATGATGTTATCGCTGCTGCTATTATACCTCACCAAGAAATAAAGTTTAAATTAGTTAATAATCAAGAGGTTGCTAATTCCTATCTCTCAATTATAAGTTGACCATTTACTTTGATCTCCTTTGTGAGTCATCCAATCAATTTTAGAATTACATTTACCCACTCCTCATTATTAGTTCGTACACCTTTTGATGGGATTTACTGCTTTCTGTTCATCTTTTTTCAGACGAATGAGTTCAAGCGCGTTCGAGCACGTCTTTCTAGGTGAGCAATCAGGATTGCGGGCAAAGGGGCTCCATTATTGGCTTCCACTCTTCGTATACGAAAAAACTGGAATTCTGAACTGCTCTGGTATTGAAGAAAAGGTTGGTATCACCCCATGGGTTAATATGAAATGCTTATCGTAATAATGTGCTAGTTCTTGGTGAATTTCGCATTGATCCGAGCATGTATTTCTGCACAAAGATGTCTATAGTTTGACGAAAACTTGACAAGCTATTAACCGCATAAATTTTTTGTTATCTATTGGGCAAGGGGTGGGGGAGGGGTTCATTTTAAATTATTCTGCTCATAGAGGTGGTTAATGATCCATTCATTCATGAACCATTATTGCAATAGTCAAGGTTTATTGGTTTCTAAATGGGTTTCAATTTCACCATCGACTTCATTATTTTAATTATTGTCTTTGACAGGTGAAAGCTTTTGTGTGGGCCGTTTGTTTACTATTCTTCCGTTCGCGCTGGCTGACATGGCGTGATCTTAGCGAGATTGGCCATTAATTAGGCTTCTGTTATTATCTTTTATCTTTAGGTCAGAAACACCCTGTCGCACAAACTAAACACACTTTACAGTTCACTTAATGGACAATTTATGTTTGGTAAAAGGTATATCATGCCTTGCTAGCCTAAATACGTCTTCTAAACTATTTACTTGAAGTCCATCTCATCTTTCTATAGCCTAGCTATTGAATTCCTTACGCTGTCAAATTGATTCAGTTATAACCCGGCCAATTATTTGCGCATTTCGACTTCCCTTGCAATCGATTAAGGTCTTGCAGTATTTTATCAGGGTTTAACTTCTAAGCAATGATGTTTATATCAGATATGTCAGATTTTGGCAGAGCCAACTATTAGCTAGAGAATGAGTAAAACACAACGCCTTACTTTTAAAATCATGTTCTCCAATAATTTATTTATATCAAATGGCAGGCGTTAAGATAGTTATCATTAGCCCTTTAGTCGACTTCTGGCCTCACAGAGGGGAAGGAAAATCGAAGTGAAAAAAGTCGAGAGGGGGGGGGGAGGGAAGAGAAGAGTGTTTCAAAGATGTTAAAGAGACAGGTAGACACAAAGGCAGAAAAAAGATGAGGTGAGTACTGGGAAGTGGTGGAATATGACATATAGTGGGGCGATGGTAGTTTGAAGTCAGAAGTCAACTGCAGGTTAAGAGATTTTTTTGCCGTATGGGAATACGTCGCCCAGGGTGCACCACATGGAGGTAAGTTTATCGCGCACACCTGTTCTCCAATGATTGATCCTTTTTAATTATTTAAAATTTCTTACAAGCAGAAGCTTTCTTCCCTGCTTCAAGCTATGCTGATGAAGTGTTGAGTCTTTATGCGCCAGTTCTTGGAATGCTTTCCATCAGCCCTTTATTCCCAATTTTACTTAACAATAATTTTGTTATTTGTGTATTTTTTATTTCGTCAGAAACGCAATTTGAAGAATGTCTTCTCAGTGTCGTTTACATGGCGAGGTAATTTGACGAAAGAGTTTGGTACCTTCATCATCGGATCCTCTCCAGAGTTCGAGATAGGTGTCTATACTGCGGCATTCTTGACAATGAATTCTCTTTGGCCTGCTGGATTCCGCCACGCCTTGTCATTCAAAGTCAAAAACACCAAGCTGGTCGTTCAGTGCTATCGCAACGACCGTGCCATTTTAGGTTCATGCTACCTGCTTTGATGCATTCAGCATTTCGATCAATCTTACACTCTTTTGCTTCTAAATACCTTGGTTATTGTTTAAATTTATGTGATTTTAAATAAATATGACTTAATTAACTGCATCATTGTTGATTTTCTTGTTAAATTTCATGAAGGCTGAAATTTTCTAAGCAATATTTTGCTGCGAAGCTTCTAAAATAATCTTGTTTACGTTTCGAAATTACCACTACGCCAAAGGTTACTAAGATTTATATCAACAGACAGGCTTTATGATAGTTATCGGTAGCCCTTTAGTTGACAGACACAATGATAGTGGTGTAAAGTGAGTACTGTGAAAGTGGTCGAATATGTCATACAGCCGGGTAATGGTAGTCAACTGTCGATTTAAAGACTTTTTGCCGTATGAGTGTACATTGCTCAGGACGCACTACGTGGGGATAGGTCTTTTGCGCACTCCACCTCCCCCCTCCAAGTTACTAAGATCAAGTAAAAAGTAGTTAGAGAACTTGCAGCTCATTTAACGTTTCCTTTTGCTAATAAGTCAAAATAGTTTTTGTAGTTCAATGAGATTTTGCTAGGCTACGGTTAGCTCAGCCTCAGATAGAGTGATAGGACTGAAGTGCTGTTTCACCAAGGCGCTTTGAATGGAAATAGAGGGATTGGTGTTACCTTAATCTCAATTAACTGTTAGGACCTGCATGTTAATGAAGGCAAAGTAGAAGGACATTTTAGGTTCCGAGATTGAAATTTTCATTATGGATCTTTACTTACCAACACTATTGCCATAATCCCTCACTATAGAAAACATAAGTTCCAAACGTTAAAAATATCTCTTTCTTTCAGATGTAATGATTAAAAGGCTCATCAACGCTCATTTCAGCAAGAAAGTAGGTATAACTTAAACAGAGGTGAAGAAGATAACGATGAAAAATCTTGGTCCTGTTAATGAATATTTCTCCATAGCTTGAGCTATGGTTTTCCTCTAGGGTATAGCTTGTGAATTTAACCTTAAATGGGATTGAAAGGTGTTTGCATAGGTGACTTTTAGCATTTGTTCTATTTAATTTTAGTAATCATGAGGTTCTCAAATGCGTTCCAACTTATTTGAAAACATCACTGAAAAGTTGGCTTTTTCTTGCCTGCATTTACTCAACACATTCCAATTAGTTTATTACCACGTTTTCGTCAACAGTTACAAAACGTAATCACTAACTCTCCTTAGAGCAACACTTCAATGCAGAGTCTATTGATTTGTGACTGCCTAAGAGGCCATTGCATTCACAAGGGCACTCTCTCGGCACACGATCAATAGCCGGCTGCAATCTCCGGGATATACTAGCGTTGATAAGCTTCTTGGTAGTGCTGAGCACTTCACGAGTGTAGAGCTATATATACATATATTACTAATTAAATAGTATGTACATATATTCGTGAAAAGATTAAAAACGGATAAAAGTATACGTCCTCGTACTTTAATGAAATGAATTTGCCTATAAAACAGAACTCACTGACCTAGTCTCTTCAGTTCATAATATTGCCAAGCAGTCTGTTAGGCAGGCAGGTGTACACTCAAATTTGCATTTCATTTTAGAGTTATTTTTTAGAATATTTTGGGAAAAATGACCAATAAAGTAACTGCTGTTGTGGCACAAATGAAGGTCGAAGACGAACTTTACCGGTTTAATATCGATCAAGTGAATAATTTCATCAATTTTTATAACAATTATGGCCGCAGACTGTATTTCTTGGAAAAAGGTTTGGACGTCGACAGGTTTTACAATCCTACCACTGAGATAGCTCCTGAAGGTTGCCTGATTTGTGAGAGTGTGGATGAGATTGAGTATATTCGAAATCAATTCCAGAGACTCTGTGAAATCAACATGAAAATGCTCAAGGAACACATGGAGCAAACAAAACCTTCAACTTCCATGATCGCATTGATGAAGGCCATCATGAAGCTTGGTAGGCAAGAACCGGGAATGGAGTTGGGAAACAGGAAATTACTCTAGGCCTTCAGTTGCTTTAACTTTGCACAAGTTTGCACTATATTATAAATGAACCCACTTAATTTGGTTTCCAGCCTATTGTGCTCGTTGTTTAAATAGTGGGGAATCCCGTGACAATTTTGCTTGTTATGTACTATATTGCGTTATTAGCTCTGCTGAGGGCTATAAATGCAATAGTTCGTTGATCGAAACTAGTTCATCTTAAGAGTATTTCGTATCTTTCAATTGACTTAATCTTAAGATAATAAAGTCTCAAGCAGTTTAGATGGCAAAACCTTTTATTGAATCTTATTTGAAATACAAAAACTGGAATCGTTCCACTAATGCGAAAACCTTTCATAGCCTTCTGAATATTTCGCAAATCAAGAGACCTAGTTTGCTCTATACGTTTAGCAGCCAACTTATTCTGGTCATTTTGATGCCATGAATGAATTCGTATCCAAAAGATCAATGATTTTAATTTTAATATCTGAGATAAGTAGGTTTTCATCCTTGATCACTAATTATCTAATTTTAAGTATCTAACTTTATTCGGTCTTGAAGTTCAGAAATTGAAATTATTATCATTCACGGTGTATACCATTGCCTAGCATTTAGACACGAATGAATGATAAAACACGTTCAATCATCATAAAGGGATAACGGGGGACATTTGACACCGAAAAAAGCAAACGCAGTTTTAGGAGACATTGGTGGCCATGTTGCAAAGCTTTTCCAATAGAATTGGTCAAATTCAGGCTGCCTGACAGTTGGTGTCGGTGATGCCTGCCAGCCACATGGCGGTCTTGGATGCCTAGTGGGATTTCAATTTTCAATCTTAATCGGAAAAGATTCACACCCAGAATATCACACCAATTGCAGTCACAGCTCAAAGGCCACCCATCCATACCAATTTGCAGACAGGATGGCTCTCTTAGATGCCTAATGTGATTCCAATTTTCAATCACATACCTCGAGTAAGTGCCACAACTTGGTCATTCCTAATAAACGCCTGCAAATGGAATGCTACCAGATTAGGCCTTGACTAGATCTTACCAAGCTCTATGGAAAATTCCCCTAGTGTGAAATTGCTCTCAAAATTACCTTACCCACATCAACAGCATCGAGGAAGCTGAATGAGTGTTACTGTCAAAGACCTTAGCCATTTATTACTTTTCGGGTGCGCTGACCCCACAATTACTATTGCCTATTGATTGGCTCTTGGTTCTCTTCACTCGTGACCTCATTAGCTCAATAACGCGATCAGCAGCACGGTCACGCGCTCCTTAATGTTATTGAGGAATAAAATTCTGTATCCACGACAGGACATGAGTAGACCTCACCGAAAGCTAGCACAACCGAGTGGGTAACTGCGCCAATTTGCACGCAGCATACTCGACAGAGAACTGCACTCAATAAGGTGCAAGCACAGTCCGCGCTTCACGCGGCAGAGCACGCAGCGAACGCCAACAACAGTCTATTTACTAATACTAGGTCCCACGGGACCAGACAAAGAATCTGACAGCAAGTGCTGTCTCGGTACTCACCATACAAGTTCTATAGTAAGACCGATATTCGGTAGCCCCGGACCCACCACCCACTTCTACCCACCCAACCTCCCACTTGCCACCAATGTCCCTGTACTCCCAATAGACATTGCTTTCATTTCCACATCCTCCCGTCCACCTAACCGAGCATAAAATCAACTTCCTTGTGCATAATTCACTCTATATTTACTCTTTTTTACCATCACAACTACCCTTTGCCCAACTACCTCTTTACTATTTCAGTAGTATCATCATCCTTCATATACCCGAAGTGCATCTATTCGCCTTCAATGCCGCTCCATTCACTACTTCCATTCTGGTGCTTCCCAGTTGCACTCTCTCCTTGGCCTCTGCATATTGGAACGATCATGTGTCTCACAACAAGCCTGTGACCAACCCTGCCTACTCCATCCTTCAGTGCTCCCACAACACCTTCGACTTCCCACGTTCTCCACAAACTTCCAATCCATGCTTAGCCTCTCTCTACATTAGCACGAAATGTAGAAAACATCATCGCAGTCAATGTCAAGTTCATGCCAACTGCTTCATACTTAACTTCTAGCGAAGTTTGCAGACACCTCGTTGGTTGGTAGTGAGCAGACCCATGTCTTCACTGCTTATCCAATTTTCGCCCAATTGTGTACTCTAAGTGGCTTCGAAGCCCTACCTACGCTATTTCATCCGGAAAATTTACCGGATTTGATGCAAGCGTAACCAAGGTTTGAGCAACAACAGCAACAGTAACGGCACAGTACATCCTCTACCTTCCCAACCATAAAGTTCAGAGGAAGTCAACTTGCACTGAAAAATTACGTTCGATTATGAGTAGGCAACTCTGTCTGCAACTTACTACCTCATTTCATTCACCTTGTGCAGACGTTTTGGCTCTTCTTTCTCAATTCTCACCTATTAACAACAGTTAGCAACATGTACCAGGTTTTTCACTTGCATCTCATCGAGGTGTTATTGACTTGGCCTCTACTTTCCGCTATTATTCACGATAGTTGAAGTGGGAGGCTATTTATCGTCAATGCGCTTGAAGGGATAGGTCATTTTGGGGAGATTGTAGACAAACACAGAAGATGAAGTGGAACAGGTAGCGAGGGAGAGAGTGGATCTCAGCAATGATGTAGGGTGGTGCAGAGCTGGAGAGGTTGGAGAAATTGGCTACATACGCAATCTAGTTGGAGCCGCTTTAGCTCACTAATGCACACAACTCAGGAGTGGATCCTTCACAGGAAAGTGCATTGGTTTGTGCTCAAATTGGAGCATCTAATCAGTCAAAACTAACATATCGGAACCCAATTGAGAGTAGCACTATCAAGGTCATAACATAGTCCTTTCACTCTCTCCCCCTCTCTTCCCCTCTCTCCCTCCTTCGTCTGATTAGTTTCAACACACCTTTTTTTGCCTTTCGGCTTTAGAGAGATTTTACTCCGCATTTACTTCGTTGCAGCGGCATCGCAACTTCTTCCTTGCCTCCGACTGACCTTGCACTGTTTCTTTATTGCTAGTGCTCAGCCACACAGGCGACAAGTGCTTTCCTCATTATCTATTTTGTTCTACTTCAACTCTGTTAATTCTCACTCA
This sequence comes from Rodentolepis nana, assembly GCA_900617975.1. Taxonomy (NCBI): domain Eukaryota; kingdom Metazoa; phylum Platyhelminthes; class Cestoda; order Cyclophyllidea; family Hymenolepididae; genus Rodentolepis; species Rodentolepis nana. Next base: position 48,812 of record UZAE01012274.1, read on the forward strand.
CATGGAGGAAGGAACTTTCCAACACTCTCTTTGTCGAGTGCGTGTTTGAGAGAGTCATAATTGACCAACACTGATGGGAGACTCTAATTCAGTCTACTTTCAGACTTCATCATTGTAATCTATTGCTTCTCTCACCGAATGTGTGCCTATGAGAATCAAAATCATGATCCTTGGCTTTACATACGCTCACGCTCTGCGATGCATTGTCATAGATGAAATGTGTAGGTAGGGTTAGGAAATTTTCCTAAAATC